>PNEQ01105629.1:10973-91618 GCA_003012365.1 Medauroidea extradentata | reverse complement strand
TTTAGGGCCACTTTTCAGTCAATGTGAGGGCGCTAGTGTTTGGAGATCGAGTGATTGGTCCCATCTTCTTAAGAGAAAGAGTAACAGCAGCGTCCTACTCTCGTTTTCTGGACAACGAACTCCAGGATATCTTGGATGAATTTACATTGGCTGAGCTGATCAACATGCTTTTTCAACAAGATGGTCATCCAGCGCACTCTTCTAGACTGGCGAGAGAAGTTTTAAACCGTTTGTTTCCTGGCCGGTGGATAGGGATTGGCGGCTTTGTAGAATTTCCGACACGTTCACCTGATCTGACCGTCCTGGATTTCTTCATTTGGGGCTACGTCAAGTCACGAATATTTTTTAGATCACCTCAAACACCCGAACAAATGGAGCTAGCCATCACCGAAGCCTTTGCGGAATTCACGCCTGAGATGTTGTCCAATGCACACAAGAACTTCATGCGACGAGTAGCCCTCTGCTTGGAAGAGGATGGACGCCACTTCGAACATCTTTTGTAAATTTTCATTGTAGATGTCCATTGTAAACGTCTGTGATGAATTAATGTTTCTAGTCGCATCGCTGTGTAGTAATATACTATGTCGTAAATAAACGTTTATTGATAGAAATATTTCGTAAAAAATATTAACAGAAGCGTAAAATAACGAGATCTGAAGCAGAAATCGTTGAAACATATTCCAAAGTCTGTGTAAGTATATGTTGAAAGAGTTAAACCGTTTAGAATGCTGCGTAAGAAGGCGGCAACCAGTGAAATCGAACGTAGCTCCGTCGCTAGCGCGCCGCGAGCAGAAATCAAGCCGGTTGCGGGTGGGTAGGCAGCCCACTTGCCAGTTCTGTGTTGAATCGAAACACTGTACATAGTGATGATTTTGGAAACTTTACTCGTTCAAAATGTCCCACCTCAGTTCCTTTAACAATGACGTCCAAAAGTTATTATCTTCACCAGCCTGCCCTTAGAATTTATCTTTCACCCAACTCGCTGACCGTCTTTACACCATCTTCAGCTCCCACACCTCTTAATTGCACGCATGTTTCCTACTCTGCTTCTACTATAATACGGCCGTACAATTTTAATATGCCTTTTTCACGTCACTAACTTCAAAACCATTCCCAGCACTCCTAGAGCCCTTCTTTTAGAAATTTTTGTGTACCTCCCTCATATTCCTCTATCTTGCATTTTCCATCTCATGTCCATACTCTTAACCTCCTTCCTTGTAAACCTAGCAGCTGTGCTCTCCACGTTTATTTATTAATTTCTTATTTGTCCACAATTACATACTACGGTGTCATTTCGCGCTTCTACCCACCTTTGCATATAAAACAGTCCCCGATACACAGTATTTTTTCACTCTCAAAAACACGTCACTTGCTTTTAATAAGTGGCCTTTTAGATTTCCTTCCCCCCTCAATACAAACCTCTTCAATCGTGCAATATCACCCCTTGAGCAAATCAATCTTACTCACTACAACGTTGCCTATAAACCAATAACATTGCATACTAACCGCACCTTGTGGTACTTTTAACAAATGCTTCTTTACCTCCTGAGCAATGGCTTATTAATACATGTAACTACTAAGTGTTAAATACTTTGTGGAGTTAATTTACTAGGCTAGTTACCAAAATTTGTTCCATTTTTTTGGCGGGGGGATGGATGATTCTAACCGAGAATCCCCAACAGTTAAATTCAGGTACGTGGGTCCTCTTGCAGAAAAAAAATTGGTTTTCATGGAACAAAATATATAATCAGTTTTATTATCTTACAATTTTATATAGAAGTGTTAATAATAAAATTTTTTATGAAAATTTTGTGAAGAATATTTTTTATAGACTGTGAATACACACCAACAGATTTTCTCTAAAAATCGCAGTGTTAGCATTTTTGTATTTTATTGGGGAGGGGCGGGGGTTACTTCTTAAGTTGAACAGCGATAATAACAAAACTCAGTTGTATTGCAAAGATGCAGTCATTACCCATATCTCCCTGCCTACCAGTGACTTTGCTGTAGGGCTGCAGCCCTCCCTGATTTTGAAATTACACTAAATTTTTATTTTAACAGCTGGTGGTTTAATATATAATTTGTAATGATATATTTTGAACTACTTACTTGCCAAAACAGTCAGCCGATTGCGAAGTCGGAGGAATGCGAGACAGTTAATGATTTACTTGTGTAGGCGTTTCCTGCCTCGGGCTGTGAACTAGGCAGGGCTGTGTGGCTAGCAGCCCGTCTGACCTTGCTGGCGCATTCGCAGAGCGTGTCTCGGTCTGGTGAGCCCTTAAAAAAGGGGCGTGGCGGAGTTGTCTGACATTGGAAGTCCTTTTGGGCTGCCAGGTTCGCAGCTCACTCGGTGCGCCACGCTACACTTCACTAACGACAGACGCAACTTGTCACTCAACTCGCTCGTTTCGCGACATCATTGCAGTAAATTGTAACACCGTGGCACTTCCTACGAACTTTTCACATTTTGCGTACGCGACTTAATTAGTACAGAAATTCTAATATCGTAACTACATTTTCACTCAAAACCCAGCTGAAACACATACTGGTGTAAAGTAGCATGTTTCTACATATATGGAATATTTAAACCTATTACACCAAAAAAGAATAGTTTGTCTTTAATATTCGGACATAATCGCCTCAAATTGCAATAGTTTTCTCGAGGCGGAATGATAAGCTTTGGATTTTGTTCCTTCACGCGAAGGCGTTACACTTAATATTTTTTGCAGCCTATTATTTCACACGAATTATAACGTACTTCGTACCAAATAAATTGATAACTTAAAAATACAAAGTAAAATATTTGTGGCATTGTTATTATTTCTAAAGAACGTACTTTATAGCCGAGCCCTTCACCGAACCATATGGCAGAGAAGTAAAATATTTAACTCGCAGACGAAAATCTCAGAACTATTTTCTATCCGGCCACCACCATAACCATTTATCAAATACGAAGGATTTTTATTAACTGGACCTTCAAAATTTGTCTTAGTTATGATTCCACCGTAAACAAATGTACCGTCCCTATACAAGAATATTTCGTAATAGGGGGAATAACAATTAGAATTTACCATTCTACATCTATTATTTCACTGAATTTATGGATATTTAGGCAGCTTTCTTTACTTAAGGTCTTATGAGATTTCCTTTGGTTTATTTATAATTTAATTATGTATAAATACCTTTCGTAGTATTTATAAAATTCATTGTTTGAAGTCCCTAATTTCCCTCCTTGCGTATGGCCATTATCATATGTAGGCCGTTACTATGAAGTAAGCACTGTAACAAGTTATTGCGAAATTTGTTCTAAGAGAAGAACGACAAATTAACTTCACGTACAAGTAACGGGTATCCACAAATTAGTTCAGTGACAATTTAGTTGAAACATGTTTTTGACCAAGTTTCATTTTCAAATAGAGCGAGATGTAGTCAAGTTAAAAGCGTAAAAAAAAAAAAAATTACTATAGTGCACTAAATTAACGGTGCAGTTTTTTTTTAAAGTGAAACACTAATATGTCAACCTTTAAAACAATTTAGCTATGACGTCAATCCGATGTCTGGACAGCACCCCCTGAAGCGATTTCGACTTTTCGTAAATTTCCACGCAACTACCTTTGTTTTCTTCATCTACTTGCTACTTTAAGTGCTCCACACAGTAACCCTACCGTAAGTTACACTTTTAAAAATTATGTTTGCGTATTTTGTGAATTTAGTTCTAAAAATTACAGTTATCCAGAGGCATGTTCAATTTGTTAAAATTATTTTAGTGGATTTTGTGAATTTTGGTCTAAAAAAATTAATACCATGAATTGTTTTAAACTGTTCGAGAAAATTTAATAGCTGTAACTGCTTGAAACTTTTATATATTTCCTCTACCAGTGACTAGGGAGGCCCCTGAACGTAATGTTTCTTGAAAAAAAAATATTAATAAATCTACCATAAGTATATTTAAAGTTTAAACACTAGAACTGCTAAAAAAAATACTATTTTTCACCTTTAAATCCTAATTTTTCCGGAGAAGGACCCCGGACCACCATTTTATTGGGGGATAAGTGTTCCGCCTCGCGTGCAGCCCTACCTATGTCAAAATTCACGAGCCGTGCCTGCTGCCTACCTTTTCTAGTCCAGTGGCAGTTTTATACTTAAGACAGTTTCGAAGGGGAAAAGAAATACTAAATGCTTAAAGCAATGATTCACAAATGCGTCAGACTTACCGTTCGGCGTAACTCCAGCACACGACCCTGTCCACCTTTATTGAGAGTCCTGGCACGACTGCGTTCACCCGGGAGCGCTAGCTGCCAGTCGCGATCCATTGCTTGATATCAAAGTTAGTCACCTGTAATTACATAATTTTACCTTTAAGATCAACACAACAAGAGATACACCACAATTGCGACGCTTTAATAAAAATCTTATTTATTATTATATACACTAGCTCTGCAAAACTTTCTAAGTTTTCACCATTATCTGTCAGTTTTCCAGTTTCAATTCCTGTCTAAATAACTAATATGGGAAAAATTAAGGCACGAAAAATACGAACGCCACGAAATGTACAACAAAGTAGTGTCCGCCAATCAGAAACCAGGTATGTGAACGCAGCTCGACAATAATGGCGGACGCGGTGGTTATTCTATCATTAAATTTTCATTTTGTTCGAATCAGTTACTACGCACGCAAATGTCAATTGCGTTAATTTACATTAGGTACCAGAATTTATTTATAACCCCTGTTTTAACTTTTACAAGTAACATGTAAATATACTATAACTATAATTTAGTGTCATCCCTTTTGCCAGAATTAATCTCAGCCTACAAGTCCTTCAGGCTACTAAATCTTAAAAATATCCGAGTTATTGACACACAATATTTCTAAACATAGTATATTTCATCTATTCATAAATATAAAGATTGTCTGGCAAACACGTTCCTTGTTGCGCAGAAAGAAATGTCCGTATAATAATTGGAATAAGATCATTTGACCTACTCCACTGCGATATTGTGGCTGTCAAAGGAAAATAACGGGTACGGATAACCTAAATAAGCAGAAAATTCTTTGGTCAGCAAGATCTATACGCAACATAAAATTCTATAAACGGAATCTGGTCAAATAAAAATGATTAACATATGAGAAATTGAATAAAAACTAAAAATCTGAAGGAACCCAGACACCACTAAACAGACAACCCACGTTCGTGGTCTGCTTTGGCAAAGGGGCAAACCGGTAAAATATGACCCACAAAATAAAAAATAAGAATGCTGAAGTGAAACGAAAAAAATTGCGTTAATACACGAACAGCAAAATAGCATGTAACAACGATGAGAAATAATAAAAAAAACTTTTGTTCCTTATATTTTTGTAGTTTGCCGTTTTTCTGTTCGTGTGGTATCTGTGGCGTTTTTGTTTTCTTGTTTCGCATGATTTTTTGCTTTTCGTGTGATATATTTTTATTTTGTTTCACTTCATAAGTTATATTTTTTTAAATTTATTTTGTGGGTCATATTTTAACCTATTTGTCGCTTTGTCAAAGCAGACCTCAAACGTGTGTTGTCTGTGGTGTCTTTTTAATTTTATTTTTATTTATTTTCTCATACGTTAGTCCTTTTATTTTATTTGACACGATTCCGTTTATGGAATTATGTGTGTATATATCCTGCTGACAGAAGCATGCTCTGCTTATTTAGGTTTTACTCTTATCTTTAGATTTATCTGACCCGTCACAATATCGCAATGGACTATGTCCAAGAAACTATAATTTCAGTCATGCACTCCAATTGCACAGTTCTTTCAAAGATCATCTCAGTATCATGTCTGCGACAGTTCAAAAATCTTGTAACAAAACTTTACACTTTTTGTGGCGTTTATTTCCTACTTGCTACTAACACTTGGTTTATTATTTTTTGCAAAACATATAGCAATATGTTTAAGTCCACGGTTACACGGGCCTCGAAACTAGTTTAAATTAAACTTGCTCAGACGTACGTGCTGTCACACGGTGTCTGAAGTAGTTCATATCGTTGCTGCTTCCTGTTCAAACTGAAAAGGTTGTAAAGGTTGTAAAGGTTCCCCATCTAAACAATTTATATGCCTTGCTGTGATTGGCTCAAACTTCAACAAGCATTGCTCACAAGATGGCTGACAACCCCGCGTTATGTTACAGCAGCGGAAATTAAGTTAACAGGGAAGATATTAAAATGTTTTATTGGCTACGTATAAGTAAAAATAGTTTCATTTTAAAATTAGAACCCTTCAATATATTTGCAACGGAAATAATTTATGCAATTTCCAGTACTCTTGTATGCGTGAAGCAGGCACGTGGTTCGCGGTTAAATTAACTTTTCGAAAATCATTACGTTCCATAAAATGTCATACTGGTTTCAATGTTTTGGGTCACGAATTTTTGTCACCAACATACGAGTGTTACATACTTTGGGACGGGGTAAGAAAATCTTTCGAAAGGTTATATTTTGTCGCGACCGACGCAACTGTCAATATGTAAACAAGCGAGTTCAAAAATATAACAAATTTGACGTCTCACCAGCTACTTTCCTCTGCTCACCTTTTGTCACGGTCTGGACCTTCTGTACATAGATTAACGGTTAAACCAAACAACCTCAAAACAATATACTGTCCTAACAAAATCTATTTTGACTGCGACAATAGAGTACCGTTTAACCAAGTGAACGTGTTCACTTCGGCAGCTATATGTATACTGAACGTGTTTAAAAATGACTGACAACTTCTTTCGGTTATCTACTTCAGACCGCCGTGTACCCGCGGCCTAAGATACCACTGAAGTAAACTACATTATGCAGTGACCCACAATTCCTCCGTAAATTTTGTTCAAGTATTAGACACCAAATAATGGTTTCGAATAAATATTTATCTAGGCTGCCACAGAACGTGTAGGTAAAATTACGCTAGCAAATCTATTAATTTCTAAGCATTAACGTCTACCTCTAGCCAACATATTTATAAAAGTATAATATTTGGTTAATATTAAAGTTAAATAGCATTGCTGCAAGAACTTATGAAAAATTACCAGCAATTTTCATTCTGTTTAACAATGAGCAATGTTATGTCAGGCGTAACTAAGGCCTCATATACAACGTTAATTTTATTTATGCTGCCGACTTTGGCGATCTCTATCCCATTGCAACATTGTCCTACAAAATGATTAAGCTCGTTAGCCTTTTATAGGATTGCCACATTTATTCTGTTAAAATTAGTATATTTTTAAGTAAATTTAATATAGACGTTTAAATAAATTTTTATAAAAGTTTTGTTTGCAATCGCCGGTGGACATGAAAATTGTGTTTTCCATCAGGCCGTAGCCAAGCATAAAAAAAATATTTTTCGAAGTTCTTACGGAAATGGGGTAAACTTAAATTTATATCTGTTTCTAATCCTGTGTACTATAATTTTAATTTTATTATCCCTCAAATATCCACATAGAAAAATTCAGAATTTTGTAAGCAAATTTATGTAAAACGCATTTTCCCGTTGAAAAAAAATTTAACTCTTCAAGCTACACCACAATTCGTTTCAAAATAACTTGCATTAGTCCCCTAAGCGAATTTAGTATTTTTCGATATCCTTAATATTTGTGCAACTGCTGTATAGAAATATATCCACACAAGTTACCAAGAACATATTTAAAGATTTTTCTAAATTCATTTCTTGTGGGTGTGATAAGGTAAGAAATCTTGTTAAGAGGGCGTGGTACATAATTCAACGCTAAAAGCATTTATCTAAAACTGTAGGTTTTTTTTAAGTCAATTTGCGAAAATTAAACAATTTGAAATCCAAGACGAAAGTTTTAGCCAACGTTATAAACAAAATTGTTATTGGTGTTACAAACTTCTGAGACATTATCTGACGCCGGAACCTCGTGCATTTAACTGCAGCGCAAGAGATCACGCGTAACGGACTAGTAATTCTGGATAAATATTTGCTTATAAAGTAGGCAAATACCATTATCAAGGATTGTCATTGAATATTTGATCCACATTGGCTTCGAAAAAATCGTAGAAATCAATTTATGTTTTCAGCGTTTATTTACCTACCACGCACTCTAAGAGAAACTAAGAGAAAACTGTTGCAGCAAGCTTATAACTAGATAAAATTAGGCATATGTCGAGAGGAGGTGGTACGAAATTTATTATTAGCTTAGGACGCTTTCATAAATATATAAAATGCTCTTTTCGTATTTTTTCAAATTTTCCCACAAAGAGAAATAGGCCCTATAGTTAATCGTGATTTCGACTCAATACATCGATCCCACATCTTAAATAGAAAAACAGCTGAATATTTGAACAAAGAGGGTACTATGTAGTGAAAGGCGTTTAAAATGATTCTTCGATGTAATTATAATACAACTGCATATTTTAACGTTAGATCTTCAGGTGACACCCATTAAAATATTAAATTATTCAGCTTTTTTCGATTTTGACCACTTAAGGAGTGAAAAGACGAACGTGTTATACAAATCTTTAGTAGCCATTTTAAAACAAACCGGTGCTTTTCCTTCGCGGTTACACAAGTTATAATTAAAATATCTTTAATTTACCGAATTCATCCACACACGGCTGTAAAGGATTAAAATGTATAAACAGGGCGAATTTCCTTTGACCATTATATAGCTTATATTTACGTTTTAGGCACGGAAACAATACATAAAATCGAATAAATGAGGTCTGTCAAACATCACACGTCTAAAGGTGCGAAATACTAAACTAGCATGCAGTGTTCTCGTAAAAAGTGCTTCCACGGAACTAAGTGTCGTCCCTGTTATTTTATTTGTGGAAAGCATGATTAAAAGTCCACTGCATGTTTATGATTTAGTTTCTGAAACACGATTGATATTTCTTCAACTACATCAATGTGAAAAAGTCATTACTTTTGAGGATATATTTAAACTTAATTGGACGGCATTTTCAAAACAATAGGGACACATTTCGAAGTGTCTTCTTTTCGCAAATTAAAGCACTAGAAGATATTTAATAGATTTTAGAAGAATATATATCTTCGTAATACGCTACAACATGGCTGACGCGCCAGTGCCCTGAGGACGAACTCGTCCGAGATGCTGCGATATGTATTGAGCTAGTAAGGAAACTCGTACCGTAAACCGCAAATATTAGAGTACAAACCCGTTTACGGAGCGTATTATTTTAGGTTTCAGTAGAGCTGTTGAACTTAAGCTCCGTGACTTCAGTACTTAAAAAGGAATCTAACAAACACAACATTGGTATTAGTATTTGGGTAATGGGTTATAAATGAAGTTTCTCGCAATGGTTTCTGTATTTGCTACCACTTTTTTGACAGACTCCCGTGCTAATAAAACCTGATATTTTTACATATATTCCGGTTGTTTTAACGAAATTATATATTGAATGAAACAAAATAATAACTAACCAAAACGAATAAGTTGTCAGCGTGTCCGACATCTTGATCACGTTATACAAACAACTGTTTGTTTAACACAACAATGATATTACATATTTCACGCAAACAAATGTTAAGTATGTATACGGCGAAACAAGTATATATTTGGTAGAACCGAATGACATGTGTTTTATCACAAATGTTTGCGCTAACCAAACTACATTTGTTTGAGAGAAACAACGAATGTTTAAAGTGAAAATTCAGTTTATTGCCACAAATATAGACAAACTGCGACTTGGTTATGCCAACAAAATATTGTTTAACTGAAACAAATATGTTCAACCATATTACCTGGTTACAGTAAAAAAAAATTATGTTTTTTGTAAACAAGGCGTTTTTAAGTGAAACATCGCATGTTTCAGTAAAACACATATTCCTCAAACAAATATATTTTGTTACGTGAACAATTTCTTTCTCTCAGTGCAGATTTTTTATGACGGTACTTCAGTCAATATTTGCAGGTTTTACTTTGTAAACCCTTTGAAAACCACCCAAAGAAATGAAACTTAATAATTCACAGTAAAAGTAAATACAATTGACTAAATAACAAAAAAAAAAAAAAAACACCGTACTTTCGTTAAAAAATATGTTAAAACTGAAAAATTCTGAACTTTTGTTTAATAACAAACGGCATTTTATAAATTTGTGCATACACTGAAAGACCTTGTCCGTGACATTCTTTTACTATGAATTATTTTGTTTCATTGTGTTGATTGGTTTTCGGGGGCTTATGAACTATAAACATGCACATTTTGACTGAAATGCCATTGTGGGAAAACTGGTTGAGCTAAGTTATTTAGCGAGAGTGCTTCCAAAGTACTTCTAAGTATGCATTTATAATTTTCTCTCTGGAACGCACTTACTGCAATGTAGGATACTGCAGTACATTCTGACCTCCTTCCGCTAACCTTTTAACGTGACAATGCTCAACCCATTTTCATAAAACTTACTTCCGGGTAGATAGTTTCTAACTAATATACACAAGAAGGAATACCACTGCACCAATTGAGTTTAATTTTTTAACTCTGCAGGTTTTACTTTACTTCACCCATTTGACTGGACTATGGACAAAACAGTTCCACGAACAAATCGTACAAACCAAAATAATCAATTAGAAACGCGAAATCGCCATAACGAAAAAGATGGAAGAATCAAGAAAACCTGAAATGACGAGAAGATACAAGTGTCGAACACCCGACACGGGATCCAAAAAAACCGAACCGCCCATCGCGGTGGCTACAGAAGAACTATTCTGCAGATAACTGTGGAAAAATGCCAATAGTAAATACTTGAGAACGTTTTTGCCAACTTCATGACTAACACTAATTTGGCTTTGACATTTCGAAAAACAAAGTGCCAACATTACGAATCTCGCGTTAGAGAAATAAAATTAACTTTTCAGAAATTGTCGAACAAAGCTGCAAAATAAATATTGCAAAAGGTCAAACTAATTAAGGCAAAGTTTCCCACAACTTTATTCAAGTTTGTAAAATATTGTTTTGAGTGTGCATTTGTGAACGAGTGGCGAAGAAGAAATAAACGGCTCCCGGTTTTTTTAATTTATAATTAAAAAATAAATAATTTCCTTAAATTTTTATTTTGTACCGTTAGCGTCATGAACGTAGTTATACCACGAATATGGTTTTAAATGTTTAAGATTTACGCCATTTGGATCTTTTTTACAGGAAAAAGATTCCATAATAAGCCACGTTGCATTACCATTAATATAAAAAAATGCTTCGGAATAACATTTCTGAGTGCTCCAGAACTCTGTTTTAAAACTGTTTGCGAAACTCAGAACATTCAAGAGTGCGTAATAGGTAAATTATGAAAAATTGATTTGTACGCTTTTTTTCGAAGCCAATATGAATAAAATATTCAATGACTATCTTAGATAATGGTATTTTCCAACTTGATGAGTAAATATTTATCCAGAATTTCTAATTCTGTTACGCGAGATCTGCGCCACAGTTAAATGCCCGAGGTTCCGGTGTCAAGAGATTGTGCCTCAGAAGTTCGTAACACTGAAATTAATTTGGTTTAAAACGTTGGCTAAAACTATTGTCTAGGATTGCAGTTTTTTTTTTTTTAATTTTTGCAAATTTGCTTCAAGAAACCTACATTTATAGGTTTATTATGTTAGCGTTGAATTATGTACCACGCCCTCTTTTAGCATACGCAGAAAATGTAGATTACGATTTAACTATTTTCTTTGTATTAATCATACGGAGCAGAAATTGAATTCTTTAGTTTAAACTTTTCTCTATAAGCTACTAGTTAATTAATTTAAATTTCTTACTCTGTGAAATAATATTGGGCCTATTTATAAGTATGGAGGATATGTTCATTTTATGTATAGTTTCAAGAACGTTACATTAACAACGGTCAGTACATTACGGTAACATAATATCACTTACTGAAACGAAATTAGAACCTTACTTCCTTGGCTTAAAATTTTAATTTTATCAGAAATAAATTTTTTTGTATTTGTGAATACACATGACTATTATATTATAGTCAGGCGGTACGTAACATGTTTGCTGCTAGTTATTAAACGACCACGCACAATTCGTAGTTAGTAGCCTCACTACATTCAAGAGGATATTGCTACAGGTACATTACCTTTTGCTGTCGACTGAGCCACTCCACCTCGCCAACTGACACAGCGTAGCAGTGGCAACTAGCGAGTTCTCCGCGTGTAGTCAGCGCGCATGCGCAACACTTCACTTCATTCTGCCATGGCCTTCCAGTACCTCGTTTGGCCAGGAAAACTGCGTCTTTGTTTTTGGAAGGAAAGAGGACAATACTACCCCGTTCCGTTCTAAGTTGTACACGTGAAGCCACTAGTAATTTAGGTTGTCATACGAAAAAATATCTTACGTTCTGTCTGCCATGTTTATTTCTGGCAGATGTAGTGTCTAATCGGGTAGTTTGTCCATGTTAGAATTTGCGAATTTCATCGTGTAAAATAATTCTCTACACGCACTTCTTAGGCCGGTAATTATAAACGTCTTTCGAAGTACAACCAATCTCCCTAGACCCAAATCTGGTGTTTTGCACGTAATAGACCTCTTTCAGAGAGCGGCGGATAGCCGGCGAACAACCATTCGCCACCATGTTTCCACTTTTTGGGAGATTGCAGGTGAATGACGGCCAGACCTCATTCGGCGAATCACCAGCTGTACTGTAGAGACCAGTTATGAAAAATGGCGAGGAATTTTAACGAATTCATGCGGCACATGGATGAAGTTGTCAAATATTATTAATAAATAGGTGACCAAAGACATGAGCGACTACCCAAAATATATATTAGGGACATGGAAGATCTCTTTTCAACTGCTGTTCATCTCTGCGCGATACATCGCAAGCATTACATTCTGCAGTGATTTTCTTCCACATTTCCTTTTGTTGTAATTGGACACGGAGTCAGTTTTCTTATTTGTAGTTATGTTTTTGTATTTTTTATCAGGTCAAAAAAATTGCTTTATCTTTAGGAGTGTATCGCACTGTCGAATTCTTTTATCTTCCATAGTCAAACTTTTCCGCGGCTTCCTTCAATCACTTCGAATATCTCACGTGTGCACCACTACAAAGAGAACAAAATTGTTTACAGACAAGGAAAACAAAATCAAAACAATTTTGCTTTTAAAGTGAGGTGTGTTTATAACAGTGGTCTTTAAGCACTTGAGTTTATGTTCGCTGCTAAAAATGAGGCTGTGTTGCCAAATTTTGTGAAGGAGAACCATCCAACTCCCATTCAGCCGGCGATCTCCTGGCGATCCATCGGCAGACAACTATAGTGTAGGAAGGGTGGAAGATCGCCAGCGAACTGCTGCGCGAATAAAGGCCAGGGGCTTGCCAGCAAGCCTTCGGAGGACGTTTATAATTACGGCCATTAATCTGCGCACAGTGTATCTGCTGTCTACAGCTGTCTCATTTATAGTAGCAGCTAGGTCCAAGTCACATAACGTACGAAATAATATGGTCTACTATGTTATATATGTCTACGTAATATAATTAATTTAATTGGCATAAGGGAAAAGCGTATGTTATCGTCAATATGTAAGTATATTGAGAAAATATAAATTTTTTGTTTATAGGTAGATGTTTTGCGAGCTGCAATTAGCTGCATATTAATTCGTCTCTTTATTCGAGCGTGGGATATTGCAAAATTAGATGAATGACGTCACGCCACAGTCACACATCGGCGGATGAGATGATCGTAATTCAACGAGATGTTTATTGAAGCATCCATTATGTAAACGTGATTGTGTAAAAGCATTTGTTTCTTGCAATGTTTGCGAACCATAGTTTATTTTTGTAGAACGATATAATTTTTTTAGTCCTTCTCCGTTGACAGCAATACGTATCGCACGTTTTTATTGATGGACATTATATATTGGATCTGTGTTATTAATTTCTTCAAAAGTTGCTTGTTCCCCCGTTTTGTCTGAACCTCGTTGTGTTGTATACCGACGTGACCCGATAGAAAATATATCTTAATATATTACTATTTTTTGAAACTATAATTTCTCTTTAAGAACTATAACTGTATGTGAAAGGGCAGCAATAAACGAAATGTCTAAAGGCCATGACCCATCATTCCCACTGCTTAAACAATGTTTATTTTTTTAAATTTTAAACGAGTAATAATATCGAATTATTTGTTGCAAAATTGGTTGTGAGAGATGTTGCGACTATGCAGTCAACCAAATTAGTCGTTTTAACTTTCAAAGGTCATTTCTTACCAGACACAGTAGTTGTACTATAAGACAGTATTTAGAGTCTAACGAAAAACGCAACATGTATTGATGTGTAACAGTTGTTTCCGTTTTGGTCATTCTTATAAGAATTGTCTTAGTAACAAACTAAAATGTCCAACATGTGGTGCTGATCATGAGCGGTTAAAGTGTTCCTGTTGTACCACGCTACTACGAAGGCCAACGTCTAGAGACCGATAAGGTAAACTGCTTTATGTGGGCTTTAGAGGCAAAAGTTAAGTTTGTCATGGCCACACACAACATGCCGTATCATGCAGCAAAACGTTTGGCTACTTGGGGAGGAAGAACAATCTTTAGGCAGAGATACCCCAAACGCTTATCACGATAATCTTCCTGGGAAATCCTCCTACTGTAAAGAGTTTCCTGCATATTGCACATCTGTAAGGATTACAGGAGAGGACAGGGAACAGGAATCTGGCCAAATGGTTGCTGTACAACACCCTGTTTTACGATCTTATACAGAAATGTCCGAACTCGGAAGAAACTTGTCTCATCCCAGCAGGCTAACTTATCATCTGCACGTAAACGAGGCAAGATCAGTATTTCATGCACTGCGATTTCCTACTTATCTGAAAACACATCTGCACGCAAGCCTTCTCCAGTTGCACTGTACTGTTCTCAGTTCCACCCGGACACTGAAAGCTACACTTTCACGCCTACAATACTATCACAGGGACGCACTATCTCTACAGAAAGCAGCAAGGCCCATCTGACTGTAGACAAGGAAAAACCTTCTAATGCCAGTAACCCATAAAACTCTTTTCAATAATCTTTTAAGAAACTTTCAGCTCTATTAGACAGCTTCATTACAAAGAGCACGCCAGGTTTACAAGCAACAATCCAGAATGTACAATCCAACCTAGAACTATGCACTGAAAGTTCAGCACAAATCACTCACACCAAGTCGAACAAACCAGCAGTAAATACAAACATCTTCAGTAGCCAATCTCCATAGTACTTGCAACTATCACAGAACTCGTATATTGTAGCAGGTTTTGAATCGATAGCTAAGTAGTGAGTGCTGTTAGAAAACTAACATTAAGATTTTATAGTATATTTACTAAAGTACTTATTTGGGTAACATTTATGATTTGCTTCTAATTGTATATCAGCCATACTAATGAATTTAGATGTGTCTTTTATTTACTAGATGTCTATGGCAGTTGCGAAAATTCTGTGACTCGTTTAAGTTAATACAAACACAATACTATGTGCGAAGTCATATTAATTTGAGTATGGTAGCATGAACCTTTAACTGAGTGCGAGTGTATGGATTGGGCTAAATAGAAAGAAAACCTGTGTAGGAGATTCTATGCGTCGATAAACGTGTCTCTAACCTAGTATATTCATGCACAGTATCGAAACTGAGTATTTTACATGTGTGCTTTGTGTATCCAGTGATACTTCCAAATTAGTTTTGCAACATTTAAAATTAAATTCTTATTGATTGCGATCGAGATTTTAGCTACTTTCGACATTTACAAAATTAATGTCTCTCACCTAAATGATGCATTGATACGTTTTCGTAACCTCAAATTTTGTAGCTTCTCGTGCAGGTACAACGTACAAGGATGTAGGAAGTGTGAAGTTTCGTATTTATAAGCTACAAAGGAAAATCGTTATGAAATTATTGTTACAAGCGTGCTGTAGTTGTGTTCTAAAGTGTGGGGAATACAAACGTTATTTAATGTCGGTGTTTTATAATTCAGTGCGGTGGATGGTTTGTTCAGTTTCGTTGATTGACAAGTGCTCGAGAATAATTACGCGCTAGCGTTTGTAATGTAATTGAAATCGCTTTGTTTCACAGTTTGGTTTTTACATAATTCATAATTCCATGCGAGTTCCGTAGC
Source organism: Medauroidea extradentata (assembly GCA_003012365.1). NCBI lineage: Eukaryota > Metazoa > Arthropoda > Insecta > Phasmatodea > Phasmatidae > Medauroidea > Medauroidea extradentata. Next base: position 75,543 of record PNEQ01105629.1, on the reverse strand, counting down.
TCGTGTGACTTGGTATTTATAAGTTATTTCCTAACATATGCCTGCCTAAGTGACTTTCGTCGTTCAGTGAGCAGTGAATAAAATAATTATGTCTGCAATACTTCTAAACAATTCGGCACAAATGTGTTGCACATGTCATTTGCACAAGGATTCTATATAGATCTGACTGGCTTTGAATGTGTTCACTGAGGTAGGTTTTAATTGTGTAGACAGCAAACATGTTATGTGAATATACTTGTAACAGTCCCACGAAAAACTATTAACTAAAAGTTAAGCCCTCCAATCTTATGAAATAAGGGGAATCCCAACAGAATCTCTGATAAATAAGCCCATGCTCAATTCAATCACTTAATTCTTATATTTTTGTCGCTTTTTTGACGATAATGTTAATTTTAAGTGTAGTATACAAGGCACTTGTGTTGTAATATCTTAAGTGAATTGTTAGATATAGCCTAATACAGAAAGAACATGATACAAAACTATAATTCAATAGTATTTGTAATCGCTTTAATTTTCCGTACATCCTTTGGGTAAATAATAAGACAATAATAATAAAAATATTGCATACTTTTTAACAAAATTTAAGTTTTCGAGCTAAAAATACTACATTTCTAGTAGGTTAAATATACTGTCAACATACACATAAAAGCACCACTAAATATCTTAACACCTTGGCAGCTAACAAAGGAATAAAAAGGACTGATACAACACAGCTGAGCATTTAACGACAGAATAAGCTAACATGGTGTTAGCTAACCGCCTGTTAGTTGGAAGTTGATACAACCGGCTCTTAAGATTATTTTCAACGGCTAATGAAACGTTTTTCATTCAGTAACAATACAGCTAAAATCAATAGTTTGGCTGGTATACGGTGTGTAGCTATTCTTAATACCTACCTAAATGTCGATTAAAAAATCTTTTTTTCTGCATAAGATAACTAAAACTCGAGTAACTTGATAGCAAGACGTTACTGGCGTTTCAAGAAAATTATATGCATGATAAAACACTGCTAAATGTGTGACATAATGTTTTTTTCATGCTACACATGATCAGACCATATTTATTTTATATTTATTTTTGAAGTTTTTTAATTTCTTGAAACTTATTTATGAAATAATTATACAAATGGCTTGATATTTATGGGTTGAGTTCATGCACAGTTCAAATTAAAAAATTGATGAGAATTAAAAAAAAAAATATATATTTTTGATCACGTGAGAGAACTAAATATACCTTTTTTTTTATTTCACCAATCTTTTCATACTCAATGTTCTTAGTCAAAGTCTACTGACTTTGCTAAGTCGTGTAAATAAATCCAAAGTAGGAAAATTTGGGAAATTTCCTTGCGGCATGTGATAACTGTCTGAACCATTCGTCATAATTTCGTCTAATTCTGTATGTACGTAATGCCAAATACGTACACTTAAGCTTTGTTTTTTGCTCATATCGTATTCAGTGTTTAAAAAATCCTTTCCTTCGAAAATCTTTAATCACATGAACTTATCGAGGATCATTTTCCAATGTTTTTCAAAGATAGTTCACTGAGTTTAAATTTGTTTGCTCATTTGTTTAGTATCATTTATCACCTAAGAAGAATTATTCAATTAATTATTTGATGGTGTAGGGTAATTTAATCACTCTTTAAGTAATTCATTGATCGTCATTTTCACACGGCTAACGTTTAAAATTAAGTTTTGCAACATTTGTGCTGCATGCGCCATTTTTACTAACTCAATATTTTGTATCTGCGTTTAAATTTAAGAAGCCTAAGGATGCATTCGTAATCCGATCTTATACAGTTAATTCCACGCTTATGGAACCAATAAATTTATCTTACATAAAAAACTTTCCATACAACATCATGGGGCGTATTTTAACGTAATATGAATTTCTAAATATGTTATGCTGTGGCCCAATTAGTCCGTTTCATTTATTAGTAAGTTTTTTTCCTCTTTAATTCCCACAATATACAATAATCATGTGTTAAGACAAATTCGATCACAAAAACACGAATTTATCCTCAAAAATTTGCGTGGTCAAAGTTAAAGAAAAAACTTTGCTATATAATTAAAATGATTCCACAGCGGGAATGTTGAGTAAACGGAGGAATGACTGTCACCAGTCGAGATCCCTGCGCTTAGAGGTGGAAAGTCCAGTGACGAGCGACCAAGTGTTGGCCTTAAGGGTGTTAAAGTACGATAAAATCATAATTTTATATTTATATGTAAAACTGTTAGTTTTGTTAACAATACTTGTGAGCGCATCTCTTACGAAACAATTTTAGCTCTCATCGAAGTCAAAATTTAGTTGTTACAATGCCATGCAAATAGTGAAAACCAACTGACGTGCTTAAACAAAATAATTCACCGTGAACTTACATCCAGTGAGCTATGCAATTAAACATTAAAAAAACGCAATGTTATATTTTCAATTTTATAAAAAAATCTCAAAAGTACAGAAATATGTTGCAAATTGAGCAATTTTTTTTAAAATACAGAAACAGTTCGTGAGATTTTTTCAAATGTTTTATTACGTAGCCCATAGTGTGTTATTTCACTGTGAATTATTTCTCGTACGTAAGTCAATTGGTTTTCAATATTTGCATGGCAGCAGAACATACACATTTTCAGTTTGACGCACCGCTGTGAGAAAACTACGCCAACTGAAATTATTTCATAAGAGGAAACTGCACTCACAAGTGTCGTCTGCAAAACTAACACTATTTCATATAAATATAAAATTACAACTTTATCGCATTTGAACAGCGTAAAGGATGCAGGTTGCCCCTTGTGTTAACGTATAACATGGATTGGAACAGGTTTCTCGGAACGATGAATCCTCGGGGGGTGAAGGACCAGGCAGAGGTTGACGGCTGGGTGTCGTGTTGTCCTCAGCAAACTGGTCGGCAGCTTCTCTTCTCTCTTGCTAAACACACAAAGCTGTAGGAAAAGGAGTTTCAATAAACCATTTTTTTTTCTCATTTCTCAGTAAATAACAAAAATAAAAAAAATCATAAACATAGAAACCCCTGCTTTATTTTTTTTCTACAAAAGGAAATTAGATTGCGAATGTGTTGAACATTTCTTCAATACTTCCTTCCAGTTCAGACATAAATACGAGAAAAATTTCCAGTACAGCATATACGTTTTGGTCTGAATCAACGTGCGCAGAATATCTGCGTGCACCTTTCTCTAAATGCGCAGGACGAATGGCCATGGCAACATCTTGCGGTAGCTTATTGTGCGTTGTCGTAGTTTTATAGAAAAAGATTTGAGAGTGACTTTATAATTGACAGTGAAAAACTCAAAAATGGTAAAAAAAAAAATAATAATAATAAATCACAGTGTGCCAGCATCGAAAATATTTTAAAAAGTCTCGTGCGTGATCTGCTAAACTGCTCAAAACAAGGTAGGTACAGTACCAATACATCTTTGTATTTTTCTGAACGGCGTTATTTTATTTGGTGTTCTGTCTATTATTAGAGTTTTTTTGTAAATATTAACTGAGAGAAGGATGATTTGACTTTCAAGTTCTTTAAGGTCATGGGCATGCCCAGTTTTGTGTTTTTTGAATGATTTTTGCGATGATGGTATGTGACAATCTGAAGTGTTTCTGTTGGATGCACGCATTTGCTAGCGATCGTTCCTGAATCGCAAAAAACCACCAGTTACGCAAAAGAAATGACTATGCACAAGAAAACGAGCTAAAAAGAAACACATGAACAATGCTTGAAATGGTTGGCGTTACACACTAATTCCAAAATAAAATTCACTTCGGTACGCAACAAAAAAAAACCGTCACTAATTTCTATTTTGTAACGAATGTATTCCTATTTCGAAATTATTTGTATGTTTGAATAATAATTTCTGACTTCCTTTATATGTTTCTTCGTTTCTAGCCTGATTTTCTCTACGAAAATAGGCTTACGAGATCGCGTGTCTGTAAGTATATGTCATAATGTCTGTCTGTCACTGTCACTGTCACTGTCACTGTCACTGTCACTGTCACTGTCACACACTCTCTCTCTCTCTCTCTCTCTCTAATAATTTTTGAATTCGCAGTTCGATTTTCATGAAACTGGATAGTAATCTGACATGACATTTATGTATTTCCTTGTGCTATGTTCATATTATCAAAATGGCAACTTTTGAAAGATTTGAAACACAGTACGTATTTTAAGAAACCATATTTTAGAATTTCATCAAAATCGGCACGTACAAAGAACCTAGGAAGATAGCTTGGACTTGCCTTTATTTTATTTGGGGTGCCGTCTACCGCAATTTTCATCACCATTTTTTTTTTTTATTTGTACAAGATATATTTTTCTTATTTTAAACACAAAATGTGACTATATTTTATTATCTCTCATAGTTTTCGCGTAATGGCTTGTTGAAGTCATATTTTGCATGTTTCCGTTTTAAGGACTGCACTAAAGCTAACTGATATACCAAACTAAAAAAAATCACACTAGATAAAGACATTGCAGGCTACAATGTCATGCTCATAAAAAAAAGAATGAAATTTTTTTTGTATTAAAAAAATATTGAAATTTTAAATTTTTACTTTAGTTTCAGCATTTTTTTAATACAAATAATTGTTATTCTTAATTTTTATGAGCATAACGTTGTAGCCTGCGATGTCTTTATCCATTTTGATTTTTTTGAGTTTGGTATAACAGTTTGTTTTAGTGTAGTCCTTAAAAGGGAAATATGCAAAATATGACTAACAATCTACTACGCGAAAACTATGAGAGATAAAATATTTCATAAGAACTATACAGTATTTAGTCACATTTTGTGATTAAAATAAAAAAAATATCTGGTGCAAATAAAAAAATTGTGATGAAATTTGCGGTAGCCGCTCCCTTAATGATGTATACATAGTTTCAAAATGGTCTCTTTTTTTATAAATATATTGTCCGTAATTTCACATATCTAAGGTATGATGGATCTCAAGTTTGCCAAACTCAATAGACATATGCATCATAAAAAGCTAACTGGACGTAGGCTACGTGTACTTCAATAATTTTGTTTCCATACTGTAAATTGGTGGCCATTTTTATATTTTTAACTTAGTATAATGTATATGAGAAAATACTTTTCCAAATTTCAACAGACTTAGTACACATACACTATATATATATATATATATATATACACACACACACACACACACTAAGCTGACTGTGTTTTTTTTTCATTCATCTTACGTTCATATTTTCAAATTGTGGCCATATATATAATTATATCACAATATAAAAATTTTAGAAAATATTTCTAGAAATTTCATCAAACGTAGTGCACATTTAGCTGACATAACTTTACTGAAGAGTATTTCGTTCATCCTGTGTTCATATTATCCAATCGGTGGCAGTTTTTTTATATTTTCAGCATTGAATGTCGTATCGGAGGAAATATTTTCTAAATTTTATCATAATTGGTAAACATATATTGCTCAATATTCTGACTAAACTTTAGTGTATTTCAGTAAACTATGTTTTCATATTTTCAAAACGGCAATTTTTAACATGAGATGACACAGCTGAGGAAATGTTTTTCCCTATTTCATCAAACTTGGTATAACTACATACTAAGTTGGCTTGAATTAATTGTGTTTTGTTTAGTGGACATTTAATTCTTTTAAGCTGGCTTAACTTTTGTGTTTTTATTCATTCCATACTCGAATTATCAAAATGGAGGTTATCTGATCATACATTAATTATACTAGCTTTATTAGGAACAATTTGTAACGGGCATATTTCATATATGCTGTAAAATGTAGTCATAAGCTATACAATTTAAGACATTTTTCTTATTTTTTCTGTAAAGGCAACAGTTTCAATTAAGTGGGTTCAACGTTAAATTTTATTACAGTGCAATGGTCAGAGGTATATATAGGTACGACGTACTTGTCATACATGACGGCTTATGTGATACGCCATCAATAGTAATTAAAAACATCATCAATAATGCAATAAATATATCTTGTTTGGTATCGTTGTAACCTGCAAAGCGCCACTTGGTCTATTATGGTAATGTAATTAGCATAAGTTTGGATGCGTTAATTATAGTTTTTGTGAGTAACTACCCATCAATCTGGCGACCTAGAAGGCCACTTGCAGCCTGCAACGCCACATGTGGACTTTCGAGCCGAAAGAATAGCCCTTGTCTCCACTCCTCTCTCACTTTCTACCTCTCTCTCTTCTCGCTCTTTCTTTCCCCGCTTTCTCCGGCACAGCGGTAACGAAATACTTATTGTTATAATGAATTAAGAGATGTCAATAATATTAAAAAGTAAGAAGATTATTTATGTATTTTAGTGATGTTAAAATGTACAACTTTATTTTGTGTAATAAACGTAGGCCGTTAATAGCGGACTCACGCATTCGTGGAAGGCAGGGTGCCCCTCTCTGTTTGGCTGAGAGGAACTTCCGTTACCCCCTTGTGCTCGGGGGTGGGGAAGGGACGCAAGCTTACAGGTACGCGGGATGCTGGGGGGAGACGCGAATATGTAAGCAAGCAAGCAACACGTGTTTAACTCCGGTGAAAAAGGGATAATTTCTTCGTCGTCGTCGTCAAACTGCGCGGCGGTGGACAGCGTACTTAGGGGTCATCAGTCGAGTGGACTTCCGGGTAATCGCGGCCGTTTCCCAAATTACTCAGCTCCGTCAATTATATTTTCAACACTGGAAGAAAATACTTAATTGTTTCGCTAACATAAGTCGAAGTACTTCAACGTCAACGGAATCTTCAACCCGAGGTGCGTGGGTTCGTCGGCAATTGTTTTATAATCAGAAATGTGAGTTTTCTTTAGTTAGCTGGGCACAACATGGCAGTCTTTCATTAATCCATTTTGATCATCGTAGATACGGACGGAAGGAGATTAAGGACAGTAATAATAATAATCGTAGCAAATTGTTCAGAATTTCACAATGGGTACAAATGTCGGCCATATGAACACATTATGATTACACGAGAAATCTAAGGAACCATTTTTCTGAGTTTTATCAAACTCTGCAATCATATAGTACTTAAGTTTACTTAGCGTTTATTTATTCAGTTTACATCACGTTCTTACTATCGAATTGGTGACAATTAAAAATTTATCACACAAACTTTATGAACAACCATTTTTCAAAATGTCATCAAACTAGGTACATATATAAATCTTAGTAAAGTGGCACGTATTTTCTGTATTTTATTTACGTAGTGTTAATAGTTACACATTGGCGGAATTAGAAAGTTCTCTATCACATTGGATATATAAATAATGGATTAATCCGAATTTCATCTAACTCTGTACTCACGTAGTACTCAATAAAGCGACTTCAGTTTTATGTATTTCGGTCATACCGTATTCAATTTTTTTTTATGACCGTTACCCTTAGAATTTTTTTGTTATGTGGTATATCCCAGAACCATTTCTTAAATTTTCTTCAGACTCGGTATAACCTACATTACGTAATAAGAAATAAAAATTTAGTTTAATGATGTTTGTTTCAGTAAAATTTAGTAATATAACCACCAATTACGAAGATTCCACGGCTTGAATACGTAATTGTTAATGTGTGTACCGTAAACAGGGGTAAAATTGTGACAGCACGAACAACTTAACTATCCACAAAATTATTTATTTCAGGTTAATTGAATAATAAATAATTATCTCTATGTGAGTATTATAATCATCTGGGTCGACACTAAAGAAAGTCATGAAAAATAAGTCTAGCAGACAGACAACTCGTAAACTTATTTACCAGAAAGAAATTCCAAACAAAACCAAAAAGGTTAAGAATAAATTCGGCTAAACCTGATATTGACTATGGGTCTTTAGCGGAACAAGTTATTGAAACCAAAGAACTTCACATTTCTGCAGGAAAACCGTTGAAGTGTGAAAATTACACGATATTGTTGCAGGTAACATTAGCTGAAAGTAAAACACACAAAACCACAAGCTGATTGCGATCTAGGGCATAAAAAGTTACGTGTTACGTGTCAGGTTGACCGCATGTAATATTTCTCTCTTTTTGCCGGAGGAAAGATTCCTCGCCATGTACAAATACTGGTAAACGTTTGGTTTGCTAGCCCACATATTCAACACCGGCAATAAAAATTATCGTCCTAATGAACGACGATTTCAGAAAGAGACGGGATTAACAATAAAACATTTTAATTATTTATAGGATTTATGTACTCACACAATATATATATGCATATATATGTATATAGGCCTATATATTTACTGATATGGATTTCTGGGTGCAATCCCCGATGGCCTTGTTTGCGAAGAGAACGCTCTCATTGAAGTTAAATGTGTTCCTTCTGCGTCACATCATGGCCATCAAGAAACAGCAGCAACAGAGGAAATGTTCTTTTTGCAAATTATTGAAGGATTATTACGTCTAAAACGATCATATCGTATTACTATCTGGTCTAAGGTACTTCGAAAATAATAGTCCACGATTCCTGCTGTTTCGCCGTTTTGTCATATGCACAGCAGAATTCAACAGAAAAAAAATTCCAAGACTTTCTCAGTTTTGTCGCTGTTACTACCAGGACTTTTGGCACCAAATGTGATCAGAAGGACGGCCATCGGAGTGCCAGAGAAGCACAAAAACATTTTCACAAACGCCAGAGGTTCAAAAGTTGCAAAGTCAAATGTAATGTAAAAGTGGTTTCGTTGTCTGAAGATGTATGTTCTAGTGTAATGGTGTGTATGTCATTTTATTTACCTTCATAAAATGGCTATTCATCTGAAAATCGCAAGTAACACTGAGCTGGCTTTGTGCTTTATTTTCAGTCATTTGATTTTAGTTACCAAAAATGTGTGTCAGTACTATGACTTCGGGACAATCAATATTTTGTAGAAAATAAAACAAGATGACATAATTAACCCTATGATTGTGCCCTTTATACGTGTTTTTTTTCATAGAACAGCATACAATTTAATATTCGTGCATAAATAAAGTACTACTGTCTGTAAAACACAATAAAATCCAGTAATATCAATGCAATGACCCTATTAGCAGGCGAACCTATACATTTAAAAGTATAACATTTATTTGAAGTAACACCCTGGCTTAAAATGGGCTCAATCTAAAAAAAAAAAAGGTTAAGTATATACTTTTATAGAAATTAAATTGTTGTTTAATTATACTGTGTGTGTGTCTGTATATACACACCAACACTGTTTAAAAATGTGCGTATTTTTGAATGATTTTTTGTACCGTGTAAATTCTAAAACACATTGTTTTGTAGCTACAAAAATTTTGTTTATGATATTTGCATAAACGTAACATAATTGTAGTAATATTATTAAGTGACTGAAATATTTACCTTGGTAACTATGTACATACACATATCAACAGCACGCAGGGTCGCGGTGGTCGAGGGGTCAGACCTCTCGCCTCCCACCAAGGCGATCCGGGTTCGATTCCCGGCGGAGTTGGTCCCCAGACTTTCGCACGTGAGAATCGTGCCGGACGATGCCGTTGGTCGGCGGGTTTTCTCGGGGATCTCCCGTTTCCCCCGCCCATTCATTTCGGTACCGCTCCATACTCGCATGTCACCCCCACCAGAGCTAAATGCCACGGTGTTAAGAGCTGACCATAATCATCCTTTACTCGCTCCTATAAAATATTTTTTTGTTTTATTTTAACGTCCAAATGTAAATATTACACATCTTTAAAAAGTGCACGCACTTTTCGGTAATATGAAAATTTTGGGGTTTACCGCATTTCGACGTCTAACAAAAAAGCCATAGTTGGCAATTTTCGTATTTTTGCGTAATGTGGTAAGCAATATGTCGCACCGTCTAGTTTACTATGATAGTCTGCGAATGTTGTACGCTTTGTTTGTGTACTACTATGGACTCGTAACCGACATGAGTGTAGAAGAGACGTGTGCTCTGTAAGCGGTGAACTTTCCAGCTTACTCCTTATGACGTCATGAGTCACCTCATCCATAAATTTCTAGCAGTGTAAAATTAGATGAGTATTGAATATGGTATTACAGTGTACTGATGTCTTCTGTAGAATGTTTTTGTACAGTGTGAACTACGAGACCTACGATAATGTAGTTGTTCTAATGTACACATATTCCATTATAATGTACTGTGTATGGTATTGTATAGTTGCATATAGAAAGTGAAAACATTAAACACTACATTGACAATAGCAACAACATCGTTGCATCGATCAGACGGCTGGAATGGTGATTTCACTGCTTGGCAGTGTATGAGAGATGAATAGTTCCACTTCTAGTAACACTTTTAAATTTAATTTTAAACGTAGTTTAACAAGAAATGAAAATAAATTGTAAACTTAGAAAATTTGAATGTGTTCATATGTTTATTACTAAAAAAAAACGCCTCGAGCTGATTTGGATGAAACTTTGTGAATATATAGTTGACGTCCTGCAGTAAAACATAGGCTACATTTTTATGCTAGTAAATAATTCCTACTTTTTTGGGAAAATATCCGTACAATTACCCGTAGGTTCTAAGCTAATTTATAGTGATTTGTTTATAAAATAAACAGTGTCGCCGTGAATAATCCTATGAATTGAGAAGTTCAGTGAACTAATGACAATAATAACGGACAAATGTTACTGGAAAAATTTCTTAATTTAGTCTTTCGTCGTGTGTATATAAAAGAAAGAAAGTGTTCTAAAAAACTCAAGCCGATGCCAGTGCAGGTTTTTTGAATCAATTATAGACAATATTTAATGAAAGTTACAAGTACTTTACCTGGACTGAAATCATCGCATGGTAGCTTGACAAAGTGAACAACCGCGTAGTCAGTGTGAACTTGTCTGCTAATGTGCAGTATGCAGGTCATTTCTGGTTACAGTTAAACGAGCAGACATACTATTTTTTTACTATTATTAGCCACGGTAGGCTCCCCCACTGGCAGACAATGAAACAGTTAGCGCTCTACACCCTCAACCCACCCTCTCCCAGAATCCTCCAAAGATAGTTACACGCTGTGAGGAATATAGATTTTTTTTCCGATATTAAATACAAAATCTTATTTTATTCCTTTGTCTGAAGAAAAAGTATCCGCGCCACGGACTTTTTAAGCTGCTCGTCCCAACCAATCGGGCAATTAAGTCGTTTATGTATAGCCTGAAATCTGTAACACATTTAATATTTAAATTAATTATATTAACGTAATAAAAACATTAATAAATAATACGGTCCAATAGCACTATGTTCATCAAAATCTGTAAAATAGTTTTTGATTGAAAACTTACATTACAAAAATTTTGGGAGTAATAACACTATTTAACATGTAAATCCCTATACTTACGAGAGGCGATCTTGTGTCAAGCCCGGCCTAAAGGCGGGGCTTCAAGTTTTATGATTCTGCCACTAGCCAGCGTGACGATGTCAAATCTGCGAAGCCCGAGCTCACGAGCCAGCGGCGACTGCTTGTGCCAGTCAACTAGGGCAGCTGGAGTATGACGTTGCTACGATAGTATAGTAGCTGTGACCTAGGCCCACGTATCTACCTTTCAGACTCATTGTCTGGGTGGCGAGTGGAAGAACAGTGATTTTACTACACAACACTTCAGCAGAGCTCATGTTGATGTCCTGCATCATGCACACACCTAGAGTCTGGGTGTCTTGACACACACGCAGTAAGATGTTGGAAACGCAATGAAAATGACAGACGCGACGCAAAGTGTGCGACACGAATAAAATACCTTTTCAGTTAATTTGAGTCTAAGATTCTTTGACATCAGTGCAAAAGTCTTGACACTGATTAGAAGAATAGTTCTTGTATACGCGTTGGTAGTGGTATTGTGATATAAACATCATGTTTGAACATATTAACTTTCGCTCTGTACGAGCGGATTATTGTCTGCTATATTATTAGGGCACTGACCTTCACATCTGGGAATCGTGCCTGGACGATACCGTAAGTCGGCGGGATTTTCTGGGGATATTCCCGTTTCCCTCGCCCTTCACTCCAGGCGCCACACTATATCCACATGTAAATACTACTCATCAGTTCTGTAGATATAATAGCCCAAGTCTATTCATGCACGTATAAACTAAGCAAATGGAAATACTAATGCAACTGCAACCCATTAAATAACTATGTATTAAACTAGTACTTACTATGCGAGAAACGTGCGACAAAAATTCATTACCTCATTTTGGGTAGCGACAAAATTTAGCGAATAAAACGTGTTTAATTTATAGATGGCCATGATTTATAATAACTCAAATTTTTTAGATAATTACATTTAATAAATTACTATGCTGCTGCTGTTAGTTTTTACGTAAACTTTGAAATTAATTACTTAAAAATAACCTGCCTGTTCAACTTTGGCATTCGTCTGAGTGAAACACTAGAAAACCTAAACAATGGCCAAGGTGGAGTGTAGAGTAACGACTTGTGAAGTTGCGAGTTGAGTTAGAATCGGGCACTACATAGACGTTTTAATTTTTTAATCAGTTTCACAAGCAAAGGTTCTTTAAAATTATGTAGCCATACCTAATTCGATTGTGTATGACAGTTCACAGAATAACTAAACAACTGAAAAATACTCTTTCCAGATTCCACCTTTTTTTTTGTTTGCGGCTACGTTCATGATTCGGAGTCTCTAATCTTTAAATGAATTCCATTCGTTCTTTTTCCATTCCTATATACGAAGTTCAAACACTGTACAAATTAGTTTTGAAGTACTAAGTAAATCCTTACCCATTTGAATAATAAAACGGCAAGAATTTAAATTATGCACCACATACTAATGATTTACTGGTGTCGTGAAAATACGTACACAGGCCAATTCGCATGCTCGATAACCTAGCAGTCTTAACATCAAACTACTACGTTCTAATTTGACTGTTCCTATTTGCCTTTACTCCACACCACATCTTCGACGATTAAAGTTGATTATTGAAAAGTTAATGATGTGCCCAACTAGATAAAGAAAAAAGAAATTTTTTGTTACAAAACATGTGCCGAGGAATCCACGCACCTTGGGTTACATATTTCGAAAACCTTACTTTCAGTACATTGTGGCGAATCAATTTTCTGAAGCGGGTGAATTTCACAACCTACTAGAGTTGATTTACCAAGGAAACAGCCGTGACTACCCGGAAATTCATTCGCCTGGTGATCCCTTGATACGCTGTCCACCGCCCCGCAGTTCCAACGATGAAGAAATTATCACTTTCCCACCGGAGTTAAAAACGTGTTACTTGCTTGAAGTCATATTCGCGTCTCTTATTCCGCGTACTCCTCTGTGAGCCTTACGTCTGTTCCCACCCGCGAGCACATGGACGTGACTAAGTTCCTCTCAGCCAATCGGAGAGAGGTACTGTCGCCCACGAATGCGTGAGTCCGCTATTAAAGGCCTACGTATTCATTACAGAAAATAAAGTTTTATTTTTCATATCAATAAGTTACATAAATCACCTTATGAGAATTGAATACTATTGGCATCTCTCAATACATTACATATACAGATTAACAGAATGCTAATGACATCACTTTTGTGATCTTGGTATTACGTGAATTTATTTCTCTCGCCGTTTCATTATCGTATGGTCTAGTTTTGCGAACTGGAGGACATATGTTCACTTGCTCTTTTATTTATTGAAAATGTTCTACCAAATTTAGTTTTCATGTTAAACAATTTATATATACACAGAATAACCATAGCTACATGAACTACGTTAAAAGTTGAAATTTGAACTGCAAATAGAATACGAGAATTAATTTCATGACAATCCAAGCAGAGAATACATAGTTTTACACCAGAACACATTTGCTCTAAGAGCAAGTGTGAAATTTGTTACTTCGTTCTGAAAACTTTTAATGAAACTGTTTATATAAAAATGCATTTAAGAAGTGTTTTTGGAGAACAAATCCTGAGTAATATTTAACACCAGAAATTTTTATATTTGATATTCTCTTCAGTCATTTAGTCCCATTAGAGGGCAAAACTATAATTGTATTAACGCAACAGTTTCACTTGAAGTAGGTTACATTAACACAGGATAATTTAATTCTTCATTAAGTTCCATACATTTGTCACTCAACTGTTGAATACTTCAATACTTGTAACCATAAAAAATTAAAGAGTCCAATGTGTAAAAAAAATTTAACGGATTTTTTTATGCCCATGAAAATTTGAAAGGATATATCACAAAAACTGTTGCTGTCATGCACTTTTTATTGATAAATTAAAAATTCCATTAATAACAAATATTTCACACAAGTACACAAATATAAAATGTTAAAACTATCACAGGTCTAAATTTCCAACTCTTTACAAAAGTTGTACAGAATTTCATAACTAGTTCTTAATAAAAAATTGTTTGCGTTGTTAATATTTATTTTAAGCCTATAAAGAAACACATTGAGTTATGGAGATAAAATTTTTAAATTCTGGCCATTGGTAAAATTTACTTTTCAGGGTTTTATACATGGTGAAAATCATAAATTTAATAAATAAAATAAACTATGTTATTCTTTAATAAAGATATTTTTGTCTATACACAAAAAACATTGTACCAACTAACACAAAACAGAACACATGGCTAACGCAACTCCCAACATTATTAGTAGTGGCCATAAGAGTCACTGTACGATGGGTTGTCAGACGATACAGCAGAGGCTACTTAATAGGAGCCACTATTGGAAGGGCTGTAATAGCAGTCCCAGTAAGAGGGGCTACTATAGGACCCACTATCAGAGCCCCTTTTGTGGCCACAATTGGAGCAACATTTGGAGCTGCTTCCATAGCTGACGGAAAACTTATTATTGCCCTGCAGCTAGTGTTCCTGCACAAACACACAAACGGTGACCTTTAGTGAAATGCAATATTTGCTATATTTAGTTGTACCCTGCCGCATATGATAAATACATAACAGTTTAATATATATGTTGGGTGGCAATATAAAGTTTACATTTTAACATTTTTACTAACAATCTCTTTCCTTTTTAATACCTGCCCTTTCCATAACAATAAGCTTAATAATTTCAACCAAAATCTACCTCTGAAATGGATGACAAGCAAATTTTTGTACATTAATTCGATTATTAAAACTAACTAAAGCTTATAAAATAATTTATATTATACAAAAACCTTTTTAACTAAAGATGTGCTGCACAATCATGAGAATTGAGACACGATTAGTTCAAATTAAGTCGCTAATAATCTTATTGCTATGCAAGGAGTATGAATTGTTGGGCGAATTTCCTCAACGAAAGTTACTATGCACTCTTTACTATAGCGTAAACTACATGTGGCTCGAGCTTGTTTTAAACCATATAACTGTTTTTAAAAGTGAATATTATATTATAGGTCCGTTTTATAAACTTCGTCTACTATGAATTCTTATTAAAATATTTTAACACCTTAACGACTGCTTTTGTTCACAAAGCAGAAACAATTTTACAAAGGTAACTTTAGATACGGTAAAAGAATCCATACTTTAACAAATAACTAACATTAAAGAAATTTTTTTCCTAAGTTCCTCAAAAATGTAGAGTACATTTACTACAAAATAACTGGAACTAAAAAAACACCTTTGCATAACATACGATTAAATAGCATGGAAATTTGTTAAAACATTTTAATTATTAAAGTTAAAAAAATAGCAATCAAAATACCTTATGAAATCTAACTTAGGTATACATTCCGCTAACAAATGAAACACTCATAACCTGTAGCAATATACAAATTGCCCAGTAAAACAAAACCAGTTTGCAAAGTCATAAGTCTGTCTGTCAACACACAGCGACAATGGTTATGTTCGTAGCTGGCCCACAGCTAGACAAACATTCCTAGCACAGGACTACACATTAAATGCACTAGCAATGGTTCTAGTTTATAAAATAACCACTGCAGCCATCAGGTGGCCTAGAATATCGCCGAATCAGATGGTTGAGCGAGTAACGGTCTATCAACGAACCGCTAGACACCAATCGGATTGTTTTGCACATTGTCATATGTACAAAGCTTTATGGAGCCAACCAGGCAGCCCTAAGCAACCAAGCAATTTTTATGCGGCAATGAAGTATTAAATATGTTCTGGTTTGTTCAAGTTATTTGCTTAAGGTTAATAAAATGGATTAGAAAGTAATATTTTATAAAAATTACCGATTAAATATGCGTGTATATGAGAACACCAAAAATATTGAGCATAAAAGTTCTGTTCACAAATTTTTGATTGTCATCTTATATTTCATTATCTTTCAATGCTCGAAATGCTAAATTTGAAAAGTGTCCTGTATGCATGTTTGAATGTATTATTAAAACTGATTTATTTTGTATGCGTATTATTTTTAAACTTTATTATTGCAGACTTCTATATACAAAAAACTTAACTTCAAAGACCTCCCATACGATAAGATTTCCGACGAATCTTGCGCTGTAACACTTATTTTGAAGACCTATAAAACTTAAAAGATCTACAAAATTATTTACACGTTTTCTCGACACTTTTCCATCTATTCACTGAAGCATAGCATTAGTCTCGTGTAGTAAAATGCAACAAATTAATATATTTGTCCTTACTGACTATTACCGCACACATAAGAACTATGTCGAGGCAGAAAAGAATCTAAACTGTAGTCCTAATTAATGTCTCTAAAGCATCCCAACCTTCATATTATAAACAGGGCTTATGGTGCGCGCTGTTTTAGATCGCAGCCGTGTTACCCAGTTGTGAAATTTACTACTTCCTAATTTTGAGTATGGAACAATATATATTTCACATTTGTAATTAATATAATTTTGACTGGTATAAAATTACGCTTCAAAATATGTAATTACGTTTTATATTTCTTTGAAATAAGTTCCCAAACAGATTAATAGTTTACAGGCAATTCCTAAAAAAATCGCACGCCTACTAATAATTACAGCTACTCTCGATAAAACATGAAATTTCTTCCGTAAGAGTAGCATCTGAAGACAAGAATGTGGTTGAGGTAATTTTAATGATTATTGAATTGATGTTTGAGAACCAATGTGTAAAAAGCGAGATCTGGCAATATTTTTATCATTAACAATTGTTGAAATTAAATTTAAAGTGGGATGAATTTTACAAACAAAAGTATGAACGTTTGGCCGTGATGTCATTTAGAGGTACGATTCCTGATTTCTACTACGTTTGTGAACTTTTAAGCCTAATCGAGGGTATATATTTGAAATTAGTTTTGTCTTCCAGTATTGGTTGAATTTGTTTTACTATGATAATATTGTTCTTTCATACACAGCTGTATTATAGTTAAGACCTTTTTTTTACTTAACTTTATCTGTATAAACATAACTTTATACATTTTGTATCTAAGTTCCATAAATAAGAATGTTTTTAATTTTAATATTTGATTCAAATTTGTACCATTATAGTTATTTAGAATGGAATTTATATAATTGATTTTAAGCTAATTAAAATGGATTAATTTTCAACAAAAAATTACTCTCTCGCAAGGAACAGAAATTATAGATCATGGCCTTTTATTTCTTTGAGAATTTTTGTTCGCCTTAACTTTCGGTTTAACATTGCAGGTTAGTTAAAGTAACCGCGTTGGTGTCTTTCCGAGAGCATAAATGGTTAGTTTTGAACTGCTGGTGGTATTAAATGTATACTTAACTTCGTTAGTATTACGTTTCAAAACAATATTTCACTCCATCTCTCGTGACCTTACATATTGAGTGTTTTGAGTTAAATTCCATATAAATATGTGCTCTGAAATCAGTTTGGACAATACAAATCACGTGGCCACGAGACAAGGGTGCACTGACTAGTTTCATATACGCGATGGGAAAAAAAAATCTGCTGTCTAAAGAGTACGTGTTATTTACTATCATATCCTGACAGAACTTCAGTCAGTGTAAAGATAACTGAGCGCCCAGCAGATAAGGCGAGCGCGTTGTACTACACAACACATTTCACACTTAAAGAAAACGGTTAAGGCTATTGTGATGTTGCTCCTAAAAATTAAATTTCGCATCCTTAAGAACTTTTCGCTTCCATTCCCCATATAAATTCAACAGCAAAAGTTTACTGACCACTTTCTAAGATTCATTCATTCAGTTCTGAAACGCACATAACGTTGGAAAAGAGTTTCTACACATTTAACAAGTTTTAAGTATCCTGATATTTTCGTTCAAGTGTATAAAAGTCTCGCAACATAAATAATTAGTACTATTTTGCTATAACTCTTCAGTTATGGCGCGACAAATTTAACGATGCCTGGAAACAGTGTTATGTACAGAGATTTTGCTTTCGAATTATTTTAACCCTTAGAATAGGGCAATTTATAAAACAATTTCAATCCGATGCGTGTTTCGATGTATTAAAATATGCAAAAATTTCAAGATCGAACTTACAATATGATATTTGAGGACATTCGGCAACAGAACGCGCCAAAATAAGAATAGTGCTTAGAGCCCACGATTTTTGTTGAAAAGAATTCTGCAACTGTGTTTCAATGTCTTACGTGCACATGTTCAGGTCTGCTTCATGGTTATTGGCAGAATGTAAATTAGCACAGACGTGGCTCATTTGACTGTGCCAACAAGGTTACTGCGACACCACTCTTCTGTGATTTGGGGGTAGAACCCTAGACGCTGAAAGTAAAAAATAGCCAATCGCTGACCACGAAGCAAGGCTGAATATGTACATACAAGACATTTAAACAAATTGTTGCAGAATTATTTTCACCAAAAATCCTGGGCTCTAATAGTTCTTATGCCATTAACAATGCATGTGGCCATTGCGAATTATTGTTACAGTGTGGCACAGAACGACCAAAAATATGTAATTTCTGCAGTTCGGAATTGCGTGCGTTCATAAAAATTGTTCACAACATTAACCTAGGGCAAGAATTCTTACCGCACAGTTTTCAGTTTTAGTTTCAATTTACACCTCTAATGTTAAGACAATTTACCTGTGAATTTTTATAAATACACGTGTCCTTTAGGAACACTTTTAAATTGTAAACAAAAATACTCACACGAACACGCTTCAAGGTCCAAGTCTCGTGGTATTTATCATTGTATTGAGCTCTGCCCACAGTAACTTGTCTCTCGTTTGTTCTCTGGAAGCATACAGTTTGTGACAAATTATGTTCATGAATATAGTTTCCAGTTAAATATAAACTTACACATACGTCAAGATGGTATTTTAACTTAAACGTCATACACAATAACTGCAAAATTAGCAGTCCAGCTAAGTACAACATTTATAAAAAACAACGAGAGGTATTTTAACATATTGTAGGGATTAATTTCAGAACTGAAAATTTAACTTAAGCTTCCAATAAGAACTTATATAATTGTTAGATTTAGGACTTAACAGTTGCTTTATTTCATAAAAAATAAGTAAATTTCTCTGTGGGGCTCCTTAGGCCACATATGCAATTGTCTTCGGTTATATTGGTAAATATTTTCTGTTCTAATACTTTTTAAAAGTATTTAGCCTTATCACTAACCTTTGACAAATTTTTTATGAAGTTATTTTCCCACTCCTGAGATATGAATGTCTACTGTCTTGTACTGTTGATTTTTCAGCTGCTAAACCACTATCTGCTTCATATTAAACTTTATTATTGGCGCACTGTTATTAGTTATGTCTCTAAATTATATATTTTTTTTCGTTTGAGATTATATAAACTGATGCGCACTTCAAACAGTGAAAATATGTTCATGAATGACAACATACGTTTATGGGAACATTTTTCTGTGACACATCGAAGCAGGAACTTCACAAACAGTAATGTTAACATTTACAGTTAGTGAATGCTTCATATATATATATATATATATATATATATATATATATATATATATATATATATATAAGCATACGAAATTCAATTTTACATCAAAAAATTGTAATTTATCAATATGTCAATGTTGAATTAGTTTTCCTAAGAAATTATATCCATTCTGCAACGCGCAAATATGATTCAATTAAAATATAGTACCACTAGTTTTACAAAATATATTATGAAATAAATTTCATAAATAACTGAACAAAAATTAAAATTCTCGACACTTATGCAACGAGCAGAGCCATTCCTAATATTAATGCCTATCGCCTCCAAAAGAAAAATTTCCTCTGTATTCCAACTTAAATGTGGATATCACATTTTCACGTAAATCTAATGCGGATGTTATTTAAAAATATATTTTCAATATTAAATTAAATTTAAAAATATTTTACAGAGTGTATACATGCTCCTTCAAAGACACGAAAAATTCTAAACTTCCTCTTATACTGTCACTCCAACAAATAATTTTTCTGAAGACTGTTCAAAGAAATTGAAAGTTTTACAGCGCAAGAAACGCTAAGCTTACTACAAAGAATATCATTAAAAGATCGGTTACAAGCTCAGAAAACCGACTATTTGTAACAAGTAGTAAAACATTTTACTAGGTCTTCATGTCAGGTTTCACCACCTCTTAAGCTTTTAACAGTTGTTAAAGGTAACCGGACGATTAACAGGCGAAGTGATTCACCAAGCTCGGTTAGGACTAACATTTGTTAAATATTCGTAAATTTATAGAAATTTACTTTAATCATATTAACATTAGATTGAAAGTAATAAAGCTACCCAAATCGGCATAGTCCACAACTGTTGCACCTCAATTATCTTTACGTTAAGGAAGAAATATTTACTTGACATACGAAGTAGTATAGTAGACAAAATGGAACAACTCTCACTTTTTTCGCTCACGTTTGCAGCAAATGCTAGTTGAAATGTGGTTTGTGTTACGGGGTCCTTCCCAATTATTTGCGACAGTACATTTTGTGGCGCATGAAAAGCTTTTTAATGCTGAACAGTTCATAAGGTTTCGTATGCGGTAGCAGAATTAGGGCCCAAAATAAGGTTCCCTGGTGTTGAGAGGCTACCTATTTGAGAAACTTTCCATAAAAATTTAGACATGCAAACGGATCATTTAATTGAAGTGGACCAGAACAAGAACTTCGGAGACAACTAGCGACCCAGGTAGTACTTCTCTATATAATGAATTGAATTCAATACATTGACTTTCTGCACACTTCTAAGACTAGATCCTACTTAAAATTATTAATTATTGTTAACATTTAAATTTGTAGCTAAAAGGTAACAATTTGTAACTGTAAATTATTTAATTTGTAGGGAAAATAAGAAAAGTGGCAAAAATAAAAAAAGTATCTGATCACTACCAAATTGAAAAGGATCACCCACTGGGCTAATCTGAAGATCGCCTGAAAATTTCATGACAATCATTCCAGCCGTTTCGAAGTTCATTGGGAACACACACACATCGATTTATACATATTTGGAGTTTAGGAAATACTTATTCCTGGTTGTCCGATTAGAACAGACAAACAGAAGTCACTGGTAATCTTTGTTGTTATGATAGTGCTGCATTACATAGCTAATATATTGTGATATGAGGTATCAGAAGATATATATTATATATATAATTAAGATTAATCCTTTAGTGCTTGCCTACATACTGAGGAATCCGTACTAAATTTTTAGTTCCGGCTGTGGTTTGATGTGACAATTTGACAAATTTATTTGTACACAAGAATAAATTGTGGTGGCTACAAAATGGTTTGTAAATATGAAACACACTAAATAATTTTGTAGTGGTTTCAAAATTTTTTGTAGCCGCTTCTAAACTTTATTGGGGACAGCAAAAATGTTTTAGGTAACTACAATAAAAATGTAAGTTCCATTAAAACAAACTATTTTGTGGTGACAATGTATTTTCGTGTACTTTTCAACGTGTTCCATATTTTCTTCCTTAGAAAAAGTGTACCACGTAAAAATTCGTGTTTTGCCTCGATTACAACGGGCTTAAACCCTCTACAACAAATGCATGTACATACAACTAGTTATATTTTTATAAGTGGGTGGGATGTGTTTTAAAAGTCAAATATCAAATATTCCACGTTATTTTTTGTGTTCTAACATTCATATTATATAACATACTATAACAGGTTGGTAACACCAAATCTAACGCTCCCAACAAATATTTCACATCTTCCATGACTTACGCTAGTACAATTCCTAGAGGTTGGTGAAACCCCCCTTTAAAAGTAGCCTACTTTTTGCTTGAAACTATGTTTATGATACAGTCACTGCAAATACATGCATGGAAACTTTAATAGTTACTTTAGGTTACTATTTACGTAGTACATAGAATTAAAGTTTGTGAGGCAATGGAATTAATAGCGGAGTATTTTGAGATAACGATGGAAAAATAAAGGGTTTCATATTTCGGTAAGCGTTTGCTTTTCATAACGCAACGGTTGACAAACTAAGCATGTTAAAGAGGGCGTAGTACATAATTCAACGCTGAATGCATTAATCTATGACTGTAGGTTTCTCGAGGCCAATTTGCGGAAATGTTAATAATAGCAATCTTAGACAATAGTTTTAGCCAACGTTTGAAACAAAATTGTTTCCAGTGTTGCGAACTTCTGAGGTACAATCTCAGACGCCGGAACCTCGTGCGTGCATTTAACTGCGGCGCAAGAGATTACGCATAACGAATTAATAATTCTTGAAAAATATTTACTCAAAAGTTGGCAATTTCCATTATCTAGAATTGTCATTTAGTATTTTATCCATATTGGTTTCGAAAAAAAGCATAGGAATCAATTTGTGTTTTCAGCGTTTATTTACCCACTACTCACTTAATACTATATTAAACCATATTTTATGAACGAATTTATGCTGACTTACGCTAAGTGTGAAACGATCGAATGAGTATTATGTCTAAATGTTAGTTAAGTAATTTATAGGTATTAACTATAAAATGTTGGTGCCATAAAATAAATAACACGTGTTTTGTAAACTGAACGGGGTCTGTTTCATCAAGTTTATTATTCCTATTTAAACCTTTATATTTAACGTCCTTTACATTTATAAAAAATTAACCTGCAACGTAAATTAATTTTTTCATTATGTACCTTAATTGTTGTACACTACGTTCAAGTGTCTTTACGAAATTGTAAGACTGAATTCTGGATTATGTACCTTGAAACCTGTTTTTTTTTTTAAATTTAATTCTTGATATAAAACTTTCGGAAATGTGTGCAACATCATTTCGGACCACATTAATATATATTGCTGTTTACAGCATTTAAAGGTGTCTTGTCTGAGTTTAGTAAAAATAACAGGTGTTAATATTGGCTTTGCTTTTGAATTCTTCCAACCTTTAAGGAGTAATTTTAATATGATTTTAATAATGGAATTAAATATTTTTACTTTATATAAATAATTATAACACATGTTACCATAAGGAAAATTAAGAGTTCCAAAAATATATTTTTAGAATATAAAGTTACCTACATATTTGCGTACGCCCGGGGTTTAAATTTAAAAACTTAACTGATACCGTTAATGCATGAATAGAAACTAAGGTCAAACTATTTACGCATATTGATGAAATTATGCAGCGTATAAATAAATATTTCAATGAAATAAATGTTTCCACTTGCAATTGTCATATCGCCTGTGGGAAATGTAAAATTCCTTCCCCAATTAACCACCAAACCCCTCCTAAAATTTTCTAACATCTCACCGTCAATGAAATCCACCGAAAGCGAACTATTCAATTACCGACCTCCTATGCACTATCTACCTACCTCACTGTTCTGTTCCTCACCTGAATATTTCCACTATTTTCTCATATTTAGTTTGCCTTTGTTAAATAGGCAGTCTAACTTACCCCAGCCTCCATCCCTATCATAATCTTGTATAGCCCGACTTTTCAAACTTGCCAGAATTGAGCTGCACTCCAGTTCTCAACATAACTGATGTCCGAATTGTAACCTCTTCCTCGCCAGCTTGCCCTTACCGTATACATTTATCATTCACCCAACTCGCTGCACGCCTTTATAATCTTCAGCTTCCACACTGCCAATCCCACGTACGGGTTCCACTCTGCGGCTGCATACCGTAACACGGCCGTATCATTTTAATGCATGTCTTTCATTGCCCTACTTTTCTTAATCTTTCCTAGCATTCCTAAAGTCCTTGCTTTAGACACTCGACCATCTGCCTTCTCCACACCAAGTCACACTACAACATTAGCCTAGGTTATTTTATTCTGAATATTTCTCCGCATCCCTTATTTCCCTCTATTATATTAGTACTAATCGCCTTCTTCCTGGTCAACCAAGCAGTATGCCTTCCCCATGGTTATTTATACTTAGTCCACATTCCTATGCCATTCTGCAAACTGTTACTTCCATTCACCTCTGCAAATAAAACAGCCATCTGCAAACTATTTAATTTTCGCACTCTCCCACAAAACCATGTTTGTCATTATAAACAAAAGGCCTAGTACGCTTCCATGTGGCTTACCGGACGTAACCTCGCCCTCACGCAGTTAGAAACCTCTTAATTTAACGCTCTCTCTCCATCCCTTGAGCAAGCCACTAACCTATCTCGCTACAAATATGTACCACCTATTAGTTTCGCTAACTAAACACACCGAGAATTCTCCTACCTCGTGAACGACGGAGTATTATCATCACATGAGAGTAAGTGAAGAATGCTTGAGTTTATGTACTATATTAGGTGCAGTTTTAGACGGAAGAAGGTTTGGAAAGAGAAACTAACCACTAAATGCTCATAATTCTCGATGGCAGACTTACCGTTCGGCGTATCTCCAACACACGGCCCTGTCCAACTTTATTGACTATGTTTGCACGACTGCGTTCACCAGGGGGCGCTAGCTGCCAGTTGCGATCCATTGCTTGCTATCAAAGTTAGTCGCCTGTAACATTACACTTGCACAGTGAGGAACTACGAAACATGAGAAACTAGTTTTATTACAACGCTCAACTAAAATATTTTATTTCTTGTTTTATAAACATAGCTAAGCTAAATATTCAAAATGTTCAGCACTATATTTCTATTTCCTGGTTTAAATTACTATTAAAGTCACTTAATGCTGGAATTACAAAGGCTTGGCAGAAGAGAAACTATCACCACGAAATGAAAAACAAAATGCCTGCCAGTCAGCATCCAGGTTTGTGACTTCAGCTCAACAATGTTGGACACGGTTTCGTTATAAATAAAAATTCTACAATTCTATTCAAATAGGAATTTATGCGCCCAAATTTTGAAGCTCGAGAGTAGTGAATTGCGTTTATTTAACTAACGAGAATTTCTTTAGATAACACAAGTATAATTTCTAACATTTTAAGCAACTTGTAAATTCGCAATAACGAGAATTATTAGTGTCATCCTCTTGTGTCACCGTCACAAATTAGTGATTCCAGCATTAACTAACCAGAGCCTATCCGTCCTATACTAAACCTAAAAGAACCATCCCTTTTTATATATCGTAATATTCCCCCATCGCAAATATAAAGCTACTTGGACAAAAACCTTCCTTGTTTGCTCAGAGTTTTCATGTTAACGGGAATTAAAAAATTTTGCAAAGCAGTTTAAAATTTTCGTGGAGTTTCTTTCCAACTGCCAACAGTTGGTTGATTACGTTTGCAATGTTTAGAAAAACTCTTGGAAACAAATTATTAGAATTTAAGGGAATAATTGCATTTCAAGGAACACTGAAGTAAAATAATTTATGACAATTTCGACGTCTGATATTTTGGGATGTCCAGACAACAATTCTTCAGTAAATTATACTCCGATACCAAATTGTGATTTCGAATAGTAAAATTAAATTTATCTAGGCTGCCACAGGGCGGGTAGGTAAAATTACAGAAGCACGTTAACATCAATCGCAACCCAATATCATTTGAAATAATATTAAAAATTTTGTTAATATTAAAGTTAATATCTCATTGCTGCCAGAAATGAAAGAAAAATATATTACAGAAATTTCATGTCTTAAAAAATACGTTATGTAATGCTATTTAAGATTAACAAACGAACCCGGCGGTAAGACAAAAATGTTTCTAAATTCATTCCTCGAGGGGTTGATAAGGCGAAGAATCAATTCTAGATTGATACCTTATATCCAACTACTCTGCACACCTAAAAATTACTACGCAACTATCTAAGTACAAAAGTTTTGTCTTAAGACAAAGAGAAAAAGCTCTTGCTGCAAGCTTAAAACTTGACAAAAATTTACATATTTGATCGTTGACTGTACGAAATGTATTTGCTTCAAGATGCTTACGTATACTTAGAATGCCGTTTCAGGATTTTTGCAAATTCTCCCACAAAAAAAAATATTTCAGTCAAATGTTTTGACTCAATCTGTATATAGATCCCACTTCTTAAGAGGGCATGGTACATAATTCAACGCTAAAAGCATTATCTATAACTGTAGGTTTCTTGAACCAATTTGCGAAAGTTAAAAAGCAATCTTAGAAAACAGTTTTAGCCAAGGTTATAAACATAATTTTTCCTTTTTCCAGTGTTAGGAACTTCTGAGGCACAATCTCTGGCACCGGAACCTCGTGCATTTAACTGCGACGCAAGAGATCACGCGTGTCGAATTGGTAGTTCTGGATAAATATTTAATCGTAAAGTTGTATAATACCGTTATCTAGGACAGTCATTTAGTATTTAGCCATACTGGCTTCGAAAAAGGCGTAGAAATTAATTGAGGTTTTCAGCGCACTCTTAAACAGAAAAACCACTGAGTATTCGAAAACAAAGAGGGTACTATTTCAGGAATGGTGTTTATAATGTAATGAATTTATGCCCGGTCCACGCCTGCCGCCGGGTGCCCTCATTTAGAATACAACCTATTTTCACGTTTGCTCTTCATTGTGACACCTAATTAAATATTAAACTACCAAGATTTTTTTTAAATTAGACCCCTTAAGGGGTGAAAATACTTTCAGTATAATTCGTTAATAGCGGTGTTTAAACCAACGCGTGATTTTCCTTTGCTTACGTACGTTTCCATAAAAATACAATTTTTCCCGAATTCGAGCACATACGGCTGTAAGGGTTTGAAATATGTTTTAAAAAGTCTTCTATTAAAGCTTTAGGAAAGGGAAAGTGAAAGGCTATAAGTCGAATAAAACACGTCCGTCAAATACCACGTCGCCTCTAGGCGCGAAGTACTAGTGCACGGTTTTCGTAGAATTTGTTTTTCAACGGAATTATGAGCGACGACATTGTTACATTATTTGTAGAAGGTAAGCTGTAAAGTCCAGTACAGGTTTCTTTGATTTCGTTTCAGAATCACGCATGATATTCTCAGCTACGTCATCGTGAAACAGTAATTTTTAGCATTTTTAACGACCTTTGAATTTTTTTTTAAACTAGCGGGCGGCATTTTCAAAACCCTATGGATAGTTCGAAGTTTGTTCTTTTCTCAGATTAAAGCACTATAAATGATTTTGAATAGTTTTACAAGAATATATGTTCGTACTACGCTACAACACGGCGCGCGCCAGGTCCATTAATTCTTAATGGTTTATCGTTAAAGATTTTAACCGTAACTGGATAACTATACAACTGTGAAGGATGAGGAAATTACATTTTAAACGCGACCCCAAAGTGAAAGGCTTTAAAATCGTGCTTACGGAAGTACAAAATTTATACAAGGTTTTGTACAGGACAAAACAACTCAACCTGGGGAAAACTATTATACCCTATCTTAGCGATAGCCTGAAGGCAAAAAAAGACCCAAGTATTTTCTTGTGCGGGAGTTAACATTCTGAAATTATATCGTTCAGTATGATATTACAACTGATGTGTCTTGTGAAGGCTAATTTTCTTTTCTTTTAATTTTTGACATGGTTGCTCAGGGCATAGGTATCAGAAGAATGACTCGGGGTAAATACTCTATACAACGCACGTTAGTTACACCATCTAATTATCTTCTTATATGCAAGTTTATATTTGCTTTGATTATAATAATGCCACTGACAGTACACATTTGGTCGGGAATAGACTTACACTGCCTCCACGTGGACAGCTATAGATATTTAGCCTTACGCAGATTCAAGCTCAACCTGCAGCTTTGTGTACAAAAGAGGTCCTTCAATAAATGTAAATTTATGTTATGATATATACATGTGCAATGCCACGGCGTAATGCTATTTACATATCTACAGTGCATAATATAACTTGAATTTTATTATTGAGGTCAAAATTAAAGTTTTCAAAATTGACAGATTAAATTAACTACGAAAGCAATATACTTTATAAGAAACTAAATTTTGAGCAAAAACAAGGACGCATGAACGCGAAATTTTTTAAGACATTAAATGTTCAATAGAACAATAATAGTTTAAACAAATTCCCTAATCATAAAGTTTTCATGTAGCAGGCCTGTAATACAATACATAAATGAATGTAGGCACGTAGAAAATCAACCATTAGAACTTCAGTAAATTGTTACCAAACCCTCAGCGTACGAACTGAGGAAATTAACAAATAAGTAAACTTGCATGCCACGGTAATGATACTATTCACAATATTATTTCTTATTTGAAATATTTGCTAATGTACAATTCAATACGATATGAATTTCACTACATTTGACATACGTACTATAGTTTGAAAGCATAATTATTACGTATGCCATTTGAGAAACAACAATTTTGATACATTTATTTCCTGTAATCCATTTGTCGTGATGAGCCTTTGTTTCGGTTTTAGTAATATAGTACTTACTGTAGTATAACATTCAGTTTGCTTACATCTCTGAAATAATTTAGATTAACTCGTGTGACGGTTTATTTAAAAATATTCTCTGTCAACGAAAAAAAAAAAAAAAACAAGCATCAACCAAAATAATTTATATAAATTACGTTTCACTGTGTACATACGAACGAAATATGCATGACAAATATTAATATTGGTGTAAGATCTCTAGTCAGCTTAACGAAGAAATTGTGCATTGACCTGCACAAAATAAATCCAGAACTCGTCAGGTTTCCGAACAAGAGCTAGCATGTTTGTGCCCCGAAGAATTATTCGCTCAACGCTGGCTAAGAACTACACGGACCATTTTACTAGTACTGGCAAGTTAAGTTCATATCGATTGATATAGATGAGAAAAAAACTATCTTCAATCAAACCACCTTAAAGGAATATATACCACAGTATGGTCTGGTTTAATTCCGCTTTCCTTTTAACGGTTTTAGGCTTAACCTCTTAATTCAATATGAAAACATTACTATGATTTCCGAATGAATAGTCCAATCTTTAATCTACACGAGCAGGGATACAACTTCACAAACGCTCTCCGTTTTATACTATGATGTGAGCGGATATCTACGTTCCGTATGAGTCTAGAATTTCTTGAAAATCAATATTTTACAATACTTTCGCCAAATATCGTTTTAGGCCATACAAACTCGGAACTTAGCTTCCGAAATTTCAAAAACTTAATTTGCCAACATTAGGAAGCGTTACATTCGTGAAACTATTTACTCGTCAGAAATTGTCAAAGAAACGGCACTTCACAGCTGCAACACAAACATTGCAAAAGCTCTAACGGGAGACAGTATACACTGATCCAGGTTCATAAAATATTTATTATTCAGTAATAAGTACAAGTTTGCGTCAGTAACATGAGTGACTGGCAAAGTTGAAATATGTCTATGCTACAACCGATAGCACAGAATACAAAAAACTGCCTCGATAACATGTATTTTTTATTTTGTACCTGCGGAGTCCTGAACTTACGTTGCAAGATATATTTTTATATTTAAAAATTTCCCGTTATTATTTGAGCAAGTCGGATCATCGTTTACAGGAAACATTTTTGTAATCTGGCACGTTGCAATGCCACGAAAACAATGATAGCGTCCAGTGCTTCAGAATGAATTAAATTTTCGATAATTCCAGGACTTCTTTTAAACCAATTGTCTCCGGAACTTACAACGTTAACATACGTGGAAAATATAGTTAATAATGTCTTAAAAAAAGACCCTCAATGTAACATTTGCTTAACCATTCTCATGTGCCAATTCTAAATGGAAAAGGGAATTTAATGGTTTTTACATTGCTGTATTGGCTATTATATAATAGTTTCAAATGTCTCTCTGAAATTACCCGTAAGTGTATCGAAAGTACAGAGGGTACATTCATTTTATCTAGCTTGTTTAAAGGTCGTTTCATTTAGAATAGTCAGTATATTCATATAACAAAGTTATTTTACATATTGAAATGACATTCGAACATTTTTACTTCAAAATGTTTAAAGAAATGTACTTTAGCCGAATGAATGAATTATTTCTCGATTTGCGAAACCATGGAAATAAAATATATTATATTTAGACAGTAAAGTTTTATGTTGGCTCCTTGTAATATAACTTTAAAACACAATTCGTAATTTGAATCTTTGAGAAATGCAAGAAGATAATGCAGTAGGTACGTTACCTTGTGCTGTTGACTGCACCGTTTCTCCTCGCCGACTGACGCAGTGTGATAGTGGTAACTAGTCAGTTCTCCGCGTGTGGCCGTGCGCATGCGCCACACTTGAACATTTTGTTATGGCCTTAGAATACCTCGTTTGGCCAGGGAAGGACAGAGAAGAACATTTTTACCCCGTCGCTTGCTGAGTTGTACACATTAAGATACTAGTTATTTAGGTAGCTATATGCAAATATATTATACCTTCTGTCTGCCATAAATACATCTGTCAGATGTGTTGTCTAAGCAAGTAGTCCGTCTATTTGGGATTTTGCGAATTTCATTGTGTAAGACACTTCCCTACATGCGCTACTTCATCTGCGTAACGCATAAATTATGGTCTCTAGTTCTGTCACAATTATAGCGACAGCTAGGTCCAAGTCACATGACGTATATATATGACTATCGTAAAATAAATGATTTAACTAATATAAAGAGAGAGCGTATGTCATCGTAAAATGTGAGCATATTGAGTAAATAAAAATTATATTTTCCTTGGTAAATATTTTGCGAACTGCAATAAACTGCGTAATAATTCGTCTCTTTTCCCAGCTTGGGACAAGGCTAAAGTAGATGAATAATGCAATACGACGCCTACCGCATTCAAACATCGGCGAATGAGATGGTCATAACTCAACGGGATGTTTATTGAAACATTCAGGATTTAATCACGATTTTGTAAAGCATTTTATTTTTAAATATATCCAAATCATAGTTTATGTTGTAGAACTGAGTAAATTAATTTATTAGTGAGGGAAAAAATTTACAATATTTTTGTTCGATAATTTGTTGCACAATTTTATTAAAAACAGTGTGTGCAATAGAGAAGTTTTCAAAACAAATTAACTGTTGGTTTTAGCTAATAAACGCAATAAAAATTCAACAGTAATAAACCAACTGGGCAAATATATATAAATATTGCTAGGAAAAAAATATGATTCAATAGTAAAAATAATTTATAACAAAAGCCTGCATAGATTTTTCTATATTTATGGCCGACTATACAGTTATATTGCGTAAAATCTAAAACCCAGTGGAGTGAAATTTGACACATTTTCATTGCAAAGACGATAAATGAGTGAAATTTAAAGAATAACTGAGAAATTCGTAAGGTGTCGTCAGATCTTCCTTAAAATTTTCTCAAGCAGAAAGTCAATCGTTGCGGCCGTAAAGATAGGTTAGAATGCCACGTGGGGAAGAATAATATTGTTATTTTGAATTAATTGATAGTATTTAGAAGGGGAAGATAACAATAATGTAAAGGATTGACCGCACTGGTGTCTACAACATAATTTTTTTTCGTTGTACATTTTTACACGTCTTTTAATGACACACTTTTTTAACAAAATATTTTCAACACCGCACTATAAACAAAAACAACGATGTATTTTTATCATTTTTATTATGCACTTTTTCCTCTTTACAGTATACGAAACACTAAACATGAACTATCCAGCAGCCGTCATGTAAGATTTGTGCGTTATAAATGGGAAATAAAAAAACATTTTAGAAACATTCGCAAGTCGATGCATGAAGAGAAATTATTTTTCTTGCGAATATTTTGGTAACAGTTCACCTAAACTGAGATATCTCAGTTTCCTGATTGTACAATGCGAACGAAACATGTTCAAATTTCAAGTTGGGGTGTAACCTTTTCTCATTCGGTAGTGCGAGTCGCGAGTTAGAGGCTGTCTGCTAGTTTGCGATTAGCTGCTGCCTGTTATACCTTGATATCTCGCATTTATCTAGTCGTGGTTTTTCTTCACCATGAAGAGGATTAAGAAAATTCCTTGGTTATAGTACAGATGGTGAATACCCCACAATTAGGGAAAACGACGACAAAATGAAATACGTTCTTACATCAACAGATACTACATCTTCACAGTTAAATAGGGATCAGTCGAATGCACATTATTTTTCACACAATGGTACAACTTTTCATAGCAGAGAATCTCACACTGATAAACATATAACTTTGTATTCGAAGACGAGTGTGGTCCTTATTTCGTATTCATAGAACCGAGACATGAACATTTTGTAAACTTACACCCAGTATCGATTGGGCGAATGTTGTACAAAGTTATAGAAGGTAATGTTTATATTCAATGGAGTTTTCAAACAGTGTGAAACTTACTATGCAATATGCTCAGTCTACCAATGACTTGCCTACAGGGGACATATTACAGAAATTCAGTCTAAGAGGGCACATACCGCTGTCCTTAACACATAAATAGGGTTTAATTTATGGCATACCTCTCTAAATTTGTCGAATGAAGAAATCAAAGCAAGGATTGATACCTCCTATGAACATATCAGAGTAGAACGTATGCTAAAGAAGGTTGGGAGAGGAAATGTTAAGTCTCTGCAGTTAACCAAATTAGTCGCTTTAACTTTCAAGGGTCAAGTCTTACCAGACACAGTAATTGTATATAAGAAAGTAATTTGAGTCATACGAAAACTCAACCCGTGTTGATGTGTAACAAATGTTACAGTTTTGATAATTCTTATAATAATTGTAGTTTCAAACTAATATGTCCATCATGTGGTGCAGATCACGAGCATAGTTGTACCCCGCTGCCGAACTGCGAAAGCCAACATCTTGCAACCGATAAGGTAAATTGTCGTAAGTGGGCCTTAGAGGCAAAAAAAAAAAAACGAAGCTTGCCACGGCCACACACAACATGCCATATCGTGCAGAAAAACGTATGACTACTTGGGGAGGAAGAACAATATTTAGACAGAGGTTCCCCAAACGCTTATCATAAGGGTCTTCCTGGGGATTCCTCCTACAGTGAAGAGTTTCCTGCATATTGCACATATGTAAGGAATGCATGGGATGACAGGGAATAGGATTCTGACCAACCAAATGGTAGCTGTACAATGCCCTGTTTTACGATCTTATACCGAAACTGTCGGAACTCAGAAGAAACGTATCTTATCCCAGCTGGCTAACTTTTCACCTGCACTTAAACGAGGCAAGAGCAGTAGTTCATGCATTGCAATTTCCTAATCAGCTGAAAATAAATCTGCACGCAAGCCTATTATAATTGCTATTTACTGTAATCAGTTACGCCTTGACACTAAAAGCGACACTTTTACGTCTACAATACTAAGAAAGGGACGAACTATCTCTATAGAAGGCAGCAAGGTCAATCTGACTGTAGAAAACAGTAACCCATACAACTCTTTTCAATCATGTTTTGAGAAACTTAGATACCTCTTAGACAGCTCCGTTACTAAGGGCACACCTGGGGCCTATTCCACCAACATACTTTGCAACTTTTCACTTTGCACTATTCATTTGTTTTTCTGTTCCACGATAATTGTAATTTGCAAAGCAAAACATGAAAGTGCAAAGTGAAAAGTGCAAATACTTTGCACTTCTGAGCCCATTTCTGTTCCACAATAATCTCACATTGAAGAAAGTATTTATACATATTTGCAAAGTTTTCAGACGATATTCAAAGATAATTTTCCAATTGCAGTTAAACTATTTATGGCGTAGTGTTATTTAATAATTGATTTCAGGTAGTTAGAAATTATACGTATAAACTTTGCACGTCAGAAAATATTTCAAGTAATGCGATGAAGAGAAATGACGATATAACCGGATTAACAGTAGCATTTAACATACAAAATTAAAACAAGAAAAATTATGAGACTGCATTCTAGTGACGAACCTGATGAATAAAACAGAATACCATCAAGAACGAATTATAAATCACGAATAAATTATGTGATTGACAATGATTTTCAATTTAAATAATTTTTAAGTTAAGTGCACAACAAGTATAACTGGTTTTGGGTGCGATCGGACCACGTCTTCAGAATATTACAAATAGGAGTAAATGTTTATCCCCCAGGCAGCAGATACTTTTATGTCTACATTGGTTGGGCAATGGACGACAAATGCGTGGCGTGGCTTCGATGCATGGTGTAGCCAAGCCAACAGTGTGCCGGACCGTAGCAAATGGTGTGGAAGTCATAATTGATTTCTTGTTTAAGAATACTGTGAACTGGCCAGGGCCCACAGTGAATATTTCAAAAGATTTCTTACTCAAAGGTGGAGCACAATCAGTATGCGGCGTAGTTGATGGAACGTTGATAAAGATTGATAGTCCCCCAGTACATGAAGGAGTGTATGTTGATCGACATGGGAAGCACTCAAAAATGTGATGGTTAATAGTGGCCCCAATCACACATTGTACAGTGTGAATGCAAACTGGCCTGGAAGTGTTCATGACTCAAGAGTAGGCCTACTACAAAATTCAGCTGTATGCGACCATTTTGAGAATGTGTGGAGACCATTTCCAGGTGCAGTTATGCTAGGCGATAGTTGGTATGTTTTGAAGAAGTGGCTACTTCCTCCTTTAAACCGAAACCCAGATAATCCCAAAGAGCAGCTTTTTAATAGGCACCATAAAAAACCACGAGAATTGCTGAGAATACTATAGGGGTATACGGAAGGAGCGTTTCCCATTCCTGAACTATTTAAGACTAGTTCCTGAACGAGCAGCTAAAGTTGTTCTAGCTAGAGCAACCCTTCATAACATTGCTTGTGAAGCACTAGAACACAATTTGAGCAGTGGTGATGAAGATGAGGTGACTTTGGACAATACATACCAGTTGGCGCACAACTGCGTCTAAACTCGCTACAGAACTACTTCCAGCAGTTAAATTGTGTTTATAATTGTTAATTAGAGGCACCTTAAATGTTTTAGTGATAAAGTAATTCTTTCAAAGCAAGGTTACTATTTCAAATGAAGAATGGAATTATTTTTACATATTACTTGATATTTAAAAGCAAAGTTTACTTTTCGGTTTAAAAAAAAAACATTAACAATTTTCTGTGTACCAATATATATTTACATCAGTATGTTAGTGATCAACTGAAAGTTACAAAGTGAAAGTTCAAAAGAGGTGGTTTGAGCACTGCCTTTACATATTAATATTCGCTATCCTGACCATTGGCAATAACAATGTAAGGGTTGTTTACATCAAATGAAACCAAGTCTCCGGCTTCAACGGTTACACTATTGCCATTGGCAAGATCTTGTGTTACCTCAGACGGAGGCAAACTCAGTTCTCTCTCCAATTTTACGCACATCAATTTTCTGTAGTACAACTCTGTTTTAAGTAGTTTGGTATTCAGTTCCCCCTGTTCATTGTCATTGCCATTCCCTGTCGATGTTATTGTACGCTTTATTTTATAACTGTCGGGGAAACTATTACTGGGTCTTGAATTTTGGCTTCCATTGACTCAGGTGATAGCGAATAACATGCAATATTTACTGTGGCTACTGTCTCATGAGTCACATCTTGGCTTTCAGGAAGGCAAAGTCCATCTAAAACAGCTGAGTCTCTATCCAGAATGTCGAACACTGCTCTGTCTACTTCAACTGGTACTTTTTCTTTGCCTCCATCAGAGCCTGTTTTTTTCGGCAGTATCTCTTTTCATCTGAAAGAAAAAATAAAACATACTTACTCTATTGCCTTTGCGCTGCATATTCGGCACTAAAATATACTCAGTGCACTTGTAATGTTACACATTTCAAAATAAATTTGATGTATTCAAATACTTGCATGCAATTTAAATTAAGATAACAGTTGTTCAGATGTAAATTCCAGTACATTGATTCACAATCAAGGACTGTGAGAACATTGCTAAATTGGTGCCATTTTGTTACTAATAATTCGTCAAACCTGTTTATATGAGCCAAATATGTATTGTATTAAAATTTTTATATTTTTCAATCAATATTATTAATATACTTCTTTATAAAAACAGCATATTTCACACAGTATGCCAGTATGTGTAGTATCGTAGACCCAATGTTATGATATGCTGTTTTAGTGTTAATTGCTGGCTACAGGGTATTCGCGGTTACTCATGCAATAATCTAAGTGAATATTTATAATGGGTAGCTAACACACACACCCGTATATATGTGTATATATACATATATATTTAAATATAGGTAAAACTAGTAATTTTAATTTATGTCTTACCAGTGTTCGACATTTCCATAGCCCCCACAACTGATCTCTGTCAAATGTCCACTTCTTATCAGCCCCTGAAAGCTGAAGTGATTGTACTTTGATAAGAATTTCCGCCCATTTCTTTGCCTTTTGTTTCTGTGTGATTGTGCTCGAGAAAGTTCCAAATGAAACGGTTTTTTTTCTATTAGAAGTTCTAATATTGCTAATTTTTATGAACAATTTCTTGTTTATTACTCATCATACACTTTGTAACCTATAAACTTGAAATGAGTGATGTAAATAATGAGTATGGATTGCTGCAATGACTTTACAGACCAGCTGGAAGAATGTAAAGAGGTTATAATTTATGGTGGAAAACATTTCCTTTGCACTTTCAAGTTTTATG
Organism: Medauroidea extradentata; assembly: GCA_003012365.1. NCBI lineage: Eukaryota > Metazoa > Arthropoda > Insecta > Phasmatodea > Phasmatidae > Medauroidea > Medauroidea extradentata. The sequence continues at coordinate 38,827 of PNEQ01105629.1, read as the reverse complement.
CAAAGTGCAAAGTGAATAGTGAAAAGTTCCAAAGTCTGTTGGTGGAATAGGCCCCGGGTTTGCCAGCAGCAATCCTGAATGTGCAATGCAATCTGGAACTCTATACTGGAAGTTCAGCACAAATCACTCTCACCCAGTCTAACAAACCAGAAGTAAATACAGAACATCTTCAGTAGCTTATCCCAGTAGTACATATAATATTATGAACATTCTTCAGTGAAATTGTCGCTCGCTCTAGGTCTGCTGCTGAAATATATTAAGCATTAACCATTCTCCTACTTTAATTAACGTTTTACAGGAAATCCACTGGCAGAGGCACAAAGCACATTCTGACCTACAACATTTCTGGTTATACAATATATCACAATGCTGGCTCACAAACACAAGGTGTGGCAGTTCTAGTTAATAAAATATTTCCTTTTCAAGAAAACACTGTGAATCGAGAACTTCAGGGAATTGAAATCACAGCATGCAAAGTTTGGCTTAAGGAGCGGGTGATAAATATATACTCAGGTTGTGTACATCCCACGCACTGTGCTACAAATGTGGACTGGCTGAACATTTTTGGTACATCTTCCTCCAACCTCTTGGTTGGGGGTGACTTTAATGCACACCGCCCATTATGGGAAGACCCTAGCATGGATGCTGCTGGATGTCACCTAGTTGGATTATTTAATTCATCTGCATAAGTTGTACTCAATAATGGTGATCTCACACATGTTGGATCTTTTGATAAACAAAGTACTGCAATAGATATACGATTTTGTTCACCGGATATTGCTAAATGTTATACATGGTTCTCACTTTCAGATCCTATGGGAAGTGTTCATTTTCAAATAGCAATATCTAGCGAACCAACACCAGATGATATCCAGGTGTCTGATGCAATTCCAATGTGACATACTTCATATAAATTACTACAGGACGGATTGGGATGGATATATCAAAATTGTTGATGAACTATCACTAGACAACTTGCTAATATGAACTCACAGGAGTCTTGTAATTTCTGTGAAAATGCTGCTGTGTCTGCTATCAAGTGTAGTTCTCCCTACGTGACAAAGAAGGAGTATCAGGACACCATCTTGTGGGTGGTGGGATGCTGAATGTGTTCAATTAAACGGTCAACACTGTCATGCTTTCCTTTATTACAATAGAACTAGCTCAGAGGAGACATTTTGGTGCTACCTGTCAATACAAGCTATGTTTGAATGCTCAGTTAGATATTGTAAAAAACAGTACTGAAAGACGTTTTGTCAATGTACATGTTTTACATATCCCTATGCAAGACGTATGGAGAGTGACGAATACACACCAGAACAAAACCACTCTAGGCAACCAAATTATATTTTATCAAGAGCTTTTATCTGGTATTCACAAATGCGCTTCTCCAGACCATTCACCTTTTCAGGCTTTCGCAATGATGCTGGTACATGGATAGCGTCAACAACAGATTAGAGCTAAAGGAATAATGTACAAAGGACACTGAGTCCAGGATTTAATAATAAGTGTCTGTGTTCAGTGAGGCTTCTAAAGTCAAATTGCTCGCTTTTCATTGTGTGTATACGTTCGAGCCACCATTCATTGATGTTTTCAGCAATACGTTTAAAGACTTGAGGACACAGGACATTACAATAAGAGGCCGATATGTTTTATGATTGGTCGGATCCTTGTGTGGTTTAAGGACGGTAGATGGGAATTACAGTGTCATATTGCTACTGCTGTGTTGAGAAAAAATTGAGGAGCAGTTTTAATTTAGGTCAGGGACAAAAGGGAGAAACAGATTTATGCGGACCTGCTAGAAGCCATCTGCTTAAAATATGAAATGTGTTTCAGATGATTTCTACATGTATTTTAAACCAGTCGCTATATCGAAATGCTATTTCCTTAAAACATATGTGTAAGTGAATAACCAAAATATGATTCCAGGATATTTTAAAAATTCGACCACAAAGTTGTCATAAGTGTAAAATGTGTTAATGTGTTTACAAATCATAATCGATATACATTTACTAAACTAAACTTCTAGATACCGTCGCGATTTATGCTTAAGATTAGTGATTATTTGAATATCTTATATATAATTTATTGTTTGTTTTTTCGAAATTCGACACCTAAGGGCGAGAAAGTCTGTGATAATTGCTCTTAAATAACCATCGGTATATATCGCACGCAAACAGGTTATCGTAACAGTCTCTACTTCGATGTGGTTAATATAAAATTGGCTCATATGTGATTTAATTTTTTTTATTTACCACAAGGCAAGTGAAAAAGCATGAAATGTGTTTTAAATAAACAATTTATAACTGTTGAACCCGTCAAAGTGTAAAGTTTCTTTTCGCATCATGTTTATGAATAATTGAATGCCCGTTAGAAGGACTCCGGATTCTTGTAAAGTCAAACTCTCGGCGCAGAGAAGGGATGCATAATTTAAAATGAATTGTAGATGTGTATTTGACTGAATTAGTTATTGTCATTAATTTTCACTTCAACTGGATACTTATTGAAAAGTTGAACTTGTATTGGTAAGATTTAACGAGTTTTGACCATTAAAAAGGAAAAATATAAAAATTAATTTTAAGGCAGCTTACGAAACCTACGTGACCAATTGAGATATCCAAGTGTTGTTTGCTATAGGAAAATGCTTACGCAAAAAACGACAGTTATTCTATCAATTGTTTTATGCTGACAGTATAACTATAAATTGGCACGGTGGAAAACGTCTTTGTAAACCCATCAAAGCAGACGAAATGGAAAATAAAGTACGGCTGCAGAGTTTTCTCTTGGATCTCCCGTTTCCTACCTCTCCTCACTCTGGCGCCACACCATACTCACCTTGTGTCACCCTCACCAGCGCTAAAGACCTACATGCGCTGACCAAAATGTCTTCACTTACCGCGGCCTTGGAGGGAGAATTTGACAGACAAGTGCCAGCACCTCGAAGGACAACAGTAAGGCGACATTAAACCCAAATGACAGTTCCATAGGAAAATCATAAAAGTCCTTTAAATCTAATGGAAAGCATTCGCTTTTTTTGGAATTGGCTGGAATTCACGTGATCGACGGACGGATGTCGGACGGACTGCCACGACGGATCATTGTAAATCCCCGTTAACCGTAATTAATAACGTAGCTGTTTGATAACAGTCACAGGAGAGTCCACATCAGTTATATGTAAGACAGTGATTTAAAAATACGTTCGCGACTTTAGTTTATAATATGAATACATCTAACCACTGGATATATTACATTGACTGGTATAATGCGTTCACACGTGATTAGGAGTATTACGACTAGGAAATAACGAACTGGTAATATGGAAGTATTACACGTTTAACTAGCTTTCTAGTAACGTAATAGTGGTTTACTGTATTTTCACAATCTAGTGAAACTGGCATTCATAGCAGACGTAGGAAACTGGGAGAAATGTTTTTCGTTTCATAGAAACTATATATAACTGTCGCAATTCACCAGATAGAGTTATCGTAGCCAGAGATTTGGTCTCCTTAAATCTAGCAACATTCCACTTACAGTAGTGAACGTGACATATAGGGCGATCCCAATGAAATAGGTGGCATTGATCGCAGTTTGTAGGCAGGTATATCAAGTACGTAAGTGTAAACAGTGAGCCTTTATATTACAAAACAATGAAACTATTCTGACAGAAGCAAAATTAAAGCTCGCAAAGTGTTCACAAGAAAATTTTGATTGGCTGCAAAAATAATAATAATGTATCAAAAAGTACTATAGACCTACGTGTAGCAAGCTTGATGAAATTTTGAGAAAACATTTGTGATACGCCGATAAGGTCGCCACGACGATTTACTATACTTAATAGTCATCAGTGTCATCCATCATATATCCATATATACTTACAACTATGTCTTGCCGCCACACGTTCTCCTCGTCATTATATCAGTATCACATTGAAATAGTTTCTATTAAGGTAACGTTTCTGTACAAAGTTTTATACAGAAAAATAAGAAATTTTACATATTGTGTATTTGCGAAAACGAGAGAAAGGAGCAGCTGTAGACAGTGTGTCTGGGGCCTCACCCCTAACCACGCTCGAGCCACCTCCCCTAGCTAGACAAGAGGGGAGGGGTTCCAGCCAAAAGTGTTGTAAGTTATCACTGTCTTGTAGATATTTCGTAATTAAGAAATCATAAACGTTAAAAAGCAACGAATTGTTATGCAGTTAGATGTAAATAACAAAGATAAATTAAGCATTACTAATTAAATACGATTATAGCCGGAATTGTTTTCCTCGAGAGGCGGGACCATCGGTTGAAAGCTGACGTCTGATTGGCCCGAAATGAACCGGAACTTGCCGGTCAAGTAACTGGGGGGGGGGGGGGTTGTCGCTAATCGGGGGAGAAGCAAGACGTCGTCGAGCCGGAAGACGTCGGCGAGCCATGAAAGACGACGCACCGGGCGGATTGCCACCGTCAGGCGACGAAGCTAGGCTTCGAGAAGCCTTACTGTAGGACAGATGACGTCGAGTCGCGGAGTATTGTGGGCCGAGGCGCCATCATCAACGTTGTTATGGGCATCGGGACGCAATTAAGTTTTCGCCAAGTCAGAAAGTACGTCGGGCCGCGGCACATATGATTGGTAATTGTAGAGACATTGCAAGACAAGGCATTTGATATTCTAAATAGCCGTTGGGGTCTCCGTGAACGCGACCTTGATCCTTACAGAGCCGTACCGACAATTCTACTACAATATCGGTCCGCCCCGAGAGGACAGCAACAACGTGCTACCCGGGAAAAAGACTTCCAACTTTTTCATTACACTACCCAGAGTGTCCAGAACTTTAACCCATCAATCAATAATCAAACAAGTATCCGCAGAAAGTAAATAAGTAAAAAATAATAACACAGCGCACGTCGTAGAGTTTCTCATGTTGTCATATTATTAAAACATTTTGAAACGCAATCAATTGAAATATATGAACACGTTACGAACGAAATATTTCAAACGTAAGTCACCTTACTTTATTATACATACACACACACACACACACACACACACATATATATATATATATATATATATATATATATATATATATATATATATAGAGGGAGTGTGCCAAATATGGAATATGTACCTAATATGGAATACGTAGGTTTCCAGAAAATGCCACGCGGCAGCACTGTAACAGGTAGGCGAGTAGAAGCGCGTTCAAAGCCACCGCTTTTGGACGTGGCAGCAGGTCAGTAGAGATGCGTTGTTTGTCTGAGGTAGTCGATATTTTGTTTCTCATCCTCTAGAAGTTTGTGCAAGGTAAGCACTAAATGTAGATAAAAAATATATAATCCCTACTACACTTGGTATTCAGATACTGAGTGGTTAGTAGAAGGTTCAAGCTTTATATGTTTGTTATATTAAACAATTCCCGTGAATATAGAGTTGCCATTTTAACGACTCGTGTGACAAAGTGGTTATGTCCCTATTATGGAATACTTTTATGTTCATAATATGGAATAGTATTCCATATTTGGTACAGCATATGTAAGTGTTCAGACACACATACATTTTTTGTTTACAGAATAATGTATAGCCGGAAAAACGACAATACTACGCCACAACGAAATGAGTGTAATATAGATGACATGGAAAGCAATAACAGAAGTGAGAAGCGATTCAATGGATTATAAGAAGGCAGCAACTGCATTTAATATTCCACGAACCACATTGTTTCATCTTTCATCGAAAAACACGAAACACCTGCACAAGTAAGTAAATCATACCTAGGCAGACGTCCAGTTTTCTCACAAGAGCTGGAAAAAGGGCTCGTAGATTATATAATAATCATGGGGAAAATAATGACATGGCTTAACAAGACGTGATATGAAAAGGCTAGCATATCAATTGTCAGTTGTGAACGACATACCTAATCCATTTTCCAAACAAAGTGAGACTGCTGGTCGCAAGTGGATCGACTTATTTATCAAGCGTCACAAAGGTGTCATCACAATCAGAAATCCCACAGGAATAGCATTTAACAGAGCTAAGGGATTTAATAAAGAGAATGTGGCAGCATTTTTCGATTTACTTGAAGCTGAGATATGGCAAAACTTATTTTAAAGTTCAAACTGGCTCCATTGCGGTTAATGGAACAGGACTTTATCCTGTGAAAGGCAGTGTATTTGAAGACAATGATTTTCTTGCGGCTCAGCAAGACGACACGGAATATCCCACTGCAGTTCCTACTAGACCGGCGCCGACAAGACGCATTGAAGGACCAGAAACCAATGTAATTGAACCAGAACAAGTTAGTCCTATCCCACAATTGGCTAGAAGGAAAGGCCCGCAAAAAGGACGAGCTCCAGAGAAAGCTGCAGTTTAGACATCGTCGCCATATAAAGCCAATTTGAAGGGATCATTGCAATAAGCTTTTCAGAAAACGACACATAGGGCTAGGTCTAGCAATTACCAAGATGGCACTAACAGTTCTTCTAGAAATACAAGGAAGGTTTCTACAACATGCACTAACCTTAAACTACAAAACACACAGTCTTCATGCGGTGGATTGGTCGCACGTAGGCCCTAAGACGCAAGCACGGAAGAACAGAAGATATGAAAGATCTTCGGATGGAGAGACATCTAGCTCAAGTGATGTTTCTACAGAACCTAATTTAAAAGAGGTTGGGCTAATGAGACCTAATTACCAATGTCATTATTGTGATGGAAAGTTTTCAGAAGATCGAAGAGGCGAAATGTGGATACAGTGTTTGAAGTGTCAATAATGGTGTCACACTGAATGTTCAGGTGCAGAAAATGATTTGTTTGTGTGTGAATGTTGCAAATAGACTTATCTACTGGATTGTATTTGCATATATACGTTACCAAAACTGATTAACAAATAAAAATACGTGTAATTAAAGTCATATCCGACATCATTATGATAGTTTGTGACTGTTTTCAACACTATTCCATATTAGGTACCACTTTTTGTAATCCATATAAGTACACATTTTATAAAAAATTATTACAATTTGTAATTTGATAGTATTTTCAGGTTCTTATAATTATGATGTAACTTAAAACTGTGTGTTTTATTTGCAAAAAAATTCCTTGCAAAGAATATATAGAAACTGCGAATATTACAAACAAAAAACAAAACGGTTTTCCATATTTTGCACACTTCCTCTATATATATATATATATATATATATATATATATATATATATATATATATATATATATATATATATATATGCCTATCAAGATTGGTGAAATTAAAAAAAAAAAAAAAGGTTCCTCGGGTATTTGAAGTAATTTAAAAATTTTAACATTGATGACATTTTTAAAACTTTAATGTAGTACGTACAAAATACATAACATTCAGGTTATTTTTGCAAGTACATTATCTGTACCATGGTTCACAAACTTTTGTCAACGTTTTTGGCAGGCAAAAAATTGGAAAACCTGTTGGGAATTACCGGCACCTTTAACTGATGCTGTTTAACACTGACATCGCTTTTCTACGAACACAAGTCTCGTAAATATTTACATACCTAAAACAATATTACTAATTTTAAATAGAAATTTACAATACAAAAATACCTATGTAGATGTTTAATATTATTGACAAATTTTCGCTACGAATTGAGCAATCAGTTTATATGGGTGATTATATTTAAGTACTGTAGGTTATTAAATACACTCTTGCATATAATTTTGCAGTTTCTGACAAAATATTTACTTTTTAATTAATTTGTTTGTTTATAAACTATTAGTAGTCACAAAATACCACAGTATTGTCCTTCTTGGAGAAGTCTGGGCTTTTGAAAAATTTCAGTTAAAAAATAAGTTTTTTCGGAATAAACTTACGATTATTCCTCTGAATTGTAATATTTTCCCAGCATTTGTAAAGTAATAGAATTTAATATTCCCAGACAGTTTCCGCAAAAAAATATGTTTGGCTTCCGAGTTCGTAATTGTGAAATAATATTTTTAAGGAGCATTTTTCTGCGCAGAGAAAGTAATTATTTAGTTGGATACAATAATTATGACGTAGTACTGGAAGCATGATTTATGAAGCAAACTAAATACTTAACTCTCATCAACAGCGTACTGTAGCTGTCTGTGCAAGTAACGAATTTTTTTTTGCAGGATACGTTGCCGTACGGAGGTTACAACCGAGCGAGAGCTCTAATTGAGAGGCAGGAACTGATTGCATATAGCTGTTGCCTCACGCCATTGTTCTCGCGTCATTACTTCAGACTTGCTACATCTGCCGCAGCAACGTGAAAAACAGTGAAGCTAACTTACATGAAGTTATTATGATTGCTTGTTGCTAGTTTAAAATTAATAATATTAATATTACTAATAGTAATAAAAGTAATAATATATAGACTAGTGTTACAAACAATTATGTAATTTTTTTTTTTTTACTTTTTCATTATTTCACAGTGGCGAACAATCAATATTTGCAATTTTGAGCTACGATTTCATCAAGAATTTCGTCATTTTGCTACACATTTTTTTTTGACGAGGAGATCTGCCTTGCAATTAAATCATGCGTTGTTAATTTTATCAAAATTCTGGTCTTTGATTTTTAAATACACAAAAACCTACCAGATATTTTTGTCAAGACAGTCATCAGTGAGGCGGTGTAGTAATCCTACTTTTAGAATTATACGTTAGAAGGAAACATCTGCCCCGTACATACTCCGCTTACAACAGGTTACTAACATACCACTTGTCAAATGATTTTACTTGCAGCTCCTGTAGTGGATAAAAAAATATTACACTTCAAACAAATACTAGGATATAGTGACTTAAATTACGAGAACTACTGAAACATTTCTACAGGATCTAACATTTTTCTTACACTTTAAATTTGGAAATACAAATAACACGGACACAAATGTTTCGACTATAACAAGACAGAATATTCGTATATTAAAATAAAAATTGATAAAAGAGCAACACTTGGCACTATAAATGCGTTACAAATTTCACAATAAACGAAATCAACAAATTCATTTAATATGTATTGATAATCACCCCTTATGCAATAATTTCAATGTTGTCAGTTTCCCAATTTAATTCTGATTGCAATTATTACTGAAATTACCAAACAATGATCAGTCCCCGGAAGTGAAGCATTTATTAATCTCACGACGACGGTACTCAGAGAGAATTTTCATAATATTCTGACCGGGAATGACGCCATAATAGTTTAATTTTGAACTAAATCAAATACAAAAATGTTAATATCTTCTTTTATGCCTCTTGTTTCTAACTTTGCATAAGAACGTCCTTCCTTAAAGTGTCAAAACAATCTCCTGAAATATTTTACCAAACGTAAAACAACTTAGAATCGCGTGTTTTATCTATACTGTCCACACTCACTTAAAGATTTGGTAAGAAGGATAAGATTGTTTTCCAAAACCTGCATTCGCATTTTCTGTTATTGTTGAAATAAATGAATAACATTAGTTTAATAACGCCATTAAAGTACATTAAGTTACATTAGTGAATTTTTACCGTACCAGTTAAAGTCGGCTGTACTAGGTGCAAATATTACGAAGTGGGCAAAGTATATGTAAACAGATAACAACTAAAATTTTGGAACAAACATTACAGTGTAAATAAGTTTCAGAAATTCTTATCGCAAGAGGTTTTAGCTACGTAATAATATATAAAGTAGTTAAATGTTCATGTATAACACTAGAAAATTTAGTCTCTAATAATAGTACCGTTTTTACTGTGTAACATTACTATTATTATATGAATACTTATTCCTAAACGTAAACGTAATGTTATTTAAATGCACTGGATTATGATGTGCGAAATATTTGTAATTAATTATCGACAAACATATCTTACAGTTATGTGAGCTGATCTAAATGTTAACACACATATGTGAAGAAATAATCGTAAGTGAATTTGCTTCAGAGGTAATCTTACGACTTGTGTAGCCTCCCTCTGGAATTTAGTTTGCGTTCGCAACAATTATAAATGTATCTGGAAAACACTGAAATTTGCATTGAATGTGGGAAGTGAACTTCCACGAATATTAAGTAAGTTTTCAGAAAATCTAGATATGATACATTTGTAATTATGAGACAGCAGGTTGGAGCTAGACCAGAATATTATTTCTAAGTACAGAGATTGTCAGGTTGTTCGCGTAAACAGACGTTTTAGAGTGAATCCGATAATAAACCTAAGTAGAAAATTATCATTAGTAAAATATCGTAGGGCACTAGGTTTAAGAGAAATGTTTCACTTAAGGTAAAAGAACGCATAGCAAGTGAAGAGCAAGATTATTCGTGGATATGCACTGCACAATAAACATGTGACCAATATTAAGAGGAATATACTCGTTTGTTAAAAGCAGACAGAACCTCTTTTTCGTGGAAAACTTCACGGTAACTAAACAACCTGCTATCATGCATTCCAACTTACTGGTTTTTTGACCTATCTTACGAAGTAAGGTACTATTGACTTAACACTAAATAGGAAACTGATTCCATTTTATATCGTACAAATAAATGTTCTAGTGACTTTACGCCAAATAGTATATTCTGCTTTATTTTGGTCAAATACACTACGAGATGCAGTCCGTATCTTTGAACAAACACACCACACATTTTCACTGCCCTGGTTTATGGAAATTATAAGTTGAATTTATCATATAAACTATGAACCTTACGACTTAAACCTTCGAGTAACCTACGGTCGGCTAAGTTTTGGTCAATAATTCAAACGAAGTCAAATCCGTAAAATACTGTCACCTGTGCACAGGTCATTTTCAAGCAAAACTGGTTGTAATTGGATTATGTTATGTGTCAATTTGCATTAGTTAGTACAAAATATTCTTCATCTTTGAATCACTTATATTAAAAGTATTTTAGTCATATATTCTGATGTTATGAAATATACATTTGATTTAAATATTTTTGTACGGCAGTTTCAAATCTAGAAACACTTTAGCATGTTTTATAAATACCCTACCATTAGCATATAGTCTAGTGATGCATGACACCGTCTGTGAATAAACTCCTAAAGGTAATTTTTTTTTTTCAAGTGAGAAAGTAGTACCCACGTTGTGAGCGTGAGACGGAAGAAGAAAGGAAGGACGGAGGCAGTTAACCGACCGTGGGATTGACACGGGACAAAGATGGGTTGCGGCACTCACTTGCAGGTGTACCCGCAGCACGGAGGCCTTTCTTCAAGCACTAATGAGCAGAGCCGATACGAGCGACGTACAACTTCCTAACGAGTTTCAGTCAGTCACCCTCGTCCCACTCCTGCCTTCAATCCTACTGTCTCACTCTCTCGAAGCGAGCTCTGTAGACTTGTCGATAACCTGCGCTGCAATGAATCCTCCTTCAGGAAGCCACATATCATATCGTCAATGCAGCTCGCGTGCAGTCCTTTGTCGTGCCGCGTGGCATTACGTATCCTTTATGAGGACATGGTACGCATTTCAGCGCTTAGTGCATCAGTCGGTTAACTGTAGGTTTCTCGAAACCAATAAAAAAAATATGAACAAGATGTTCCCACAAGAACTGACACGCCTACTTTCCTCAAAAGTGGGTGTAAATTAACCCTATAAGTTAAAATTATTTGTGTTCATCTAGGAATATTATGTAGTAATAACTCTGATATTTATTGTGGCTATCTTTTAACATTTTGGACCTGTAACAAATATTTTAATAATGAAGTTTATAAATATTTAATACGTATTATATATGACCTGCCCTGCAGTTATTATCATGCATGTATTTAAAATTTTCTGTAAATGTCATGAAATCTTCTAAATTGGGTGATAGCCTACATACCATAACCCCACCCAAAAATTTTACAATCGTGTCAATATACATACAAAAGGTGTACAGAGTATCTAGGCACATTAAGAAATGGTCCTCAAATACTTCATGCCATAAAAACCTCAAAGTACAACAGTTTTAAAAAGTAAACAAGGTACGTACAAAATACATAATATTTAAGTCGCTTATTCATAGTACTAGTAATTAGTAGAGAGTTGGAAATCATTTAAATGGTACTTATAGATATCCAGTGTGATGAACTTTTGTTTCAAATAATGCCACTGCATAACTTTTAACACAGTCACTTGCGTTTTGTATAGAGGCGATACTTTTCACGTCTAGCACGGTACTCTGGCACATATAGCTCTGCAGTTCATTAAATATCAAACGAGAAAATTTAAAACCGATATATAATATTCTTAAAGTAACACACATAAATAGCGTCTTCCACTCCGAACAGCCTCTTTCTCGACTCTAACCAGCTAAATAATATTTAACCTTGTAATTCACATAACTCTTTACAGCCCTACTAGACTTTGGGGCCATTGGAAAATGTATCTTAAATATTACTCTCCAAAGGTACCATCGCCTCTGATATAAAATTTCTGTAATACATTTTACAGCATATTTCAATTATTATTATCTGCAAACAAAAACTATTTACTATGTGCAGTTAAATACATCTATAAGAAGAAATTTTGCTACTCCAGAATGAATTAATTTCATTTTTGCTTTGTCTGCTTTACAATAACGGCTACTGCAACATTCGGATTGGTTAGGTCTGAACAACTTTCACCAATCCTTTTATGTTCTGGTAATTGCTGTTTATTTCTTTCGGGTGGTTTTTCCACAATGTATTTTCATTTAACGAAATATGTATATATACATAAACCAGTTCCTTAATACTGTTCGAAATAGATTTTTTACTTCAAGCCGTGAAGATTTGCAGTTAACGTCACAGTGGCTACAGAGAAATTTAACAACTTGTATTTCTGCAAAACCTTATTAAACCTTGTTATCATTGCTGCGCGCGAAGCTTATAGCGACGGATGAATATGGAAACATAAATATCTCATGAAGTGTCCATGATATTTGATTAAATAAAGTAAAATAAAAAAAAAGATTAAGAAAACAGAACATTCACCTTAGACACTGTAAAAACCATTTATAATCATTGTCACGTCTAAACTAGCGTGACCATGGCAATTTGGTAGAAAATAAACCATCTACACACACATAACATAAATACGGCGCAGGTATACACATATTCAGTCCCTGTTCTTAATATAGTGATCATTTGTTTCCCTCTATAACGACCTCACAGTCATCTGACTTTTACCTCTATACTTCACATAATTGATTAAAATATCTTTGTGTTGTTTTAGTTATTGATTAAAAAATATATTTCAAAATGTACTATGCTTTTATTATGTAACCATATTTATATAACTAATTTCTTTTTATGTAACACGCGATGTGGAAATGAAATCCACTAATATATCGTGTTGAATTTTAAAATTAAATTCAAAATAGAATTCCAAGGTAGGTGTTTAATCGCTGTACGCTCTAAAATATTGTAAAATGTACAAGCGATTTTTCTATAAACTTTTATAAGTCCTTGTGAACGTACAAGGATTTTATTCGTAAAATCATACATTTATTAAGTTACAAATATAAAAATTTGTAACACTCCTGAGGAATTCCTTATATAAACTGATAGTTTCTGTCCTGTGCAAATTTTTTCTTGTAAAAATGACAAAAAGATACTACGCAGTTTTAAATACTTTTGTAAATAAACAAAGAATTATTCTGGCAAATATTTATTTTTTTATGAAATCACAAGGAAGTAGTCTATCAAAATAAAATTTTCGCGAAAATGTCATACACATACAAAAATTTAATCATTTGAAAATTATTTTCTGGAATAAAGTGAATGTTCAAATTTATTACAGGCTTCAAAATTAAATAAAAAAATTAAAAATGTAAACAAATGACACAGAACAATAGCACCGAAGTCAAGGTGTCTGTGGTAAGAACTATACATATCTGACTGCATCCACGTTTTTCTTACTATCAAAATAATTTCATTTGACATTTATTTATTAGAATCTTTATTATTTAATAATTTTTTTTTATTGTTTAAGTGAAACGGGTTTTTAAAGTGTATTTTTTTCTTATTGCATTTACAACTGCAAAACTATTCATCACCACATTACAAATATGTACTTCGTAATTTTTTATTACAAGGAATGACCCTTATATTTCTACAAGGAAACTGGATTTCTAAAGATTTACTTGTAAACGCACAAAAAATTTTTAATAAGAATATAAATTTCAGACAGTAGGTAATATGTTATTGCAGAAATTTTACTAAAAGTAAATATAAATAAAAGTTTAGAAATTGCTTCTGTTGTATCATAGGTGTTTAAATTTAAAGTGGTTTTAGGCAAATTCTGAAATTCTATTTTGAAACAGTTTTGTTATATGTAACCTAAGGCTTACGTGATTACAAGCAATCCAAGCTCAGCTGCTCCAGGTTGATACATCTATTCTGGTGACTTCGCGGAAGTTGTAAGGGCTGAGATAGGACAGAACCTTCTCCGAGGCAGTTTAGATGATATCTTCACCCCGGCTGTGTCCTAAAGTCAGTCGACCGACAGCGCCGTCAAGACGACTCGCACGCCTGGCATTCTCGACGGCAGTTACACGGAAAATAAAGTTGGGTTCACAGTCGAAAAAGGAACAGTAAGTCTAGGAAGTAGAACGTACGCACAAAAACTGATTTCCATAGACACATTACATTTTATTGTGTCAAAACATCTAAAAATAGGTCGTGAGCAGAGAGATGCTTACACAGGAAATGTAAAATTTAATTTGCAGTGCATACACTCATGTGAAGTGTAGAGATTTTGGTCATGATTTGACATCAAGGTAATAAGCTCAGATGGGGAGGGGGAGAAATTGTGATAGTATGAAGCGGCGCAGAAATGAAGGGAGGTAGGAACGGGAGATCCCCGAGACCAGAAGCATCTTCCGGCAAGATTTCTACATCCGAAAATTTGGGAACCAACCTCGCCGTGAACCGAATGTAGGTAAGTAAGTGGCTGTAGGTCTCGTCCACAGTAAGATGGTTAGAAACGGTCTCACACAATATGACACAATGACAGGAATTGGGAGAGGAGTCGGCCAAGTCTTTTGTTACGGAACCATCCCAGAATTCGCCTGGAGCGACTTAGGGGAACCTTAGAAAATCAAAATCTGGATGGCCTGAGCCGAAGATCAAACCCGGGTACACCCGGATGCGAGTCCAACAACCGAACTCGGATCGCCTTGGTGCGAGGCTAGTGCCCTGGCCACTGCGTCAACCAAGGCCTCCGAACGCGAAGGACATCAATCAATAAAAGCAAAGGATTTAATGCGTGTCCGCCATTTTGATTTGCTATGCAAAATACTGAAGTAGAAGCATAGAACAAACCAAAATATGATATGTTCACGTATTGTACATAGTGCTTTACGCTGGATATTTAATTATGACCTAATTTCTATGTTTAATATAACCTTAAATAACTGTTTTACGTAAGATAATTCAAATTACTGTTAAACGTATTCCACACAACAACACATCATTTAAAAAAAAAAATATTATTGTCTAAAACTTACAGTAACAATTAAATTCGGTATGAATTCTGCTCAAGGATTGTGGTCGTGTAAAATATCGACTGGTATGTTGTTGGCCCTGTGCTGATGTTTTTTGATTGTGAACCAACCCTTACTAGAAGGGACTTAGTGTGGGGTAGCCAGCGACCCTCATCCTACCCACCAACCCCTCGCCACGTATTATCTCGCAGCCAATCAGCGCCGGACACGATCCTGCGGCCGGAGAGGTCATCATCGAGGGATAGTCTGGCCAGTAACTTCCCCTTCCTCTCGGTCATCTCGACCTGACCCACATTGCACGGCGCTGCATAGTGCGCGTGCTACATTCCACTGCAGAAATGCTGCATGTACAAATTACCTGATATTAAGTTCATGTTAATGCTCTTCAGTTTACAGGCATTCCCATTATAATATTCCGGAAAATAGGATCAAATTCCATACATGTTGCGTAATCATTCCACGTCAAGTGAAATAGCACAGTATTAAAACAATAACCAGCAAGTAAAATTAAATTTAAAAGTTAAATTTACCGTGCAACCGTCTTGAGAACAGTTTGCTTTTTCCCAAAATTTTTTTAAGACAATGCTAAAACGATAAATTTGTATTACGTCATAAAAACAGTAGGTAGCTATCTTGTATGTTTTTATGCCCATACACATTATGCTTGTATAAACGGATTGCAAAATGACACATACACACACCTAAATACATAAAGACTAAACGAGAAAAACAATTAATAAAAAAAATAAAATTTGAGGTTTTTGACAAACTAAAAAATACTAAATATTTTTATATAAATATTATTGTAAGATTTAAAAGAGAAACATGGGGTGCAAAAAATTTGTTATCGTTGAGAAAACTCACACAGTACTTCATATCGTTTGCTATGAAGTAAAATTTTTTAGTTACTTGGGTAAATTATCACTGCATAAATTAGGCCCTATCATGTTCGTATAATTTTTATTTTATATCTCATATGTACTTTCACACAAAAAGTTTATTTATTTTGTTTTGTTTTAAAAGCATGGTTTAATATTTTTTGCAAGTAATTTTTGCACTTGTACTGGATGTTGTTAAATCACTGGAAATACTCATCAGACATATTCCTCAATAAAATATAAGAAGAAAATATAAACACGACTTACCACAGAAAATGCCTCTCAAGGGCACTATTCCTCTTTGAAATATAACAAGCTTACTGCCTGTTTTGCTTGTTTGTACAAAATAACACCAATATTCTTGTAAACGATTCAACAGGCTTAGTTATTCGGACTGTGTGACGAATTAACACTACCAAAATTCTTTGTGGGTAATTTGGGGTTGCAGCATTTATGATGTGAAAAAAAAATTGTTTCCATTGTTCAACAGCATTTACGTGCATGTTAATTAGAATCGTGGAGAAGTTAGTATAAAAGGCCTTCATCATTATTGCTATAGCTACAACAATTGCCGCATACAACCATGTAATACCGTAATCTGGTTTGTAGGCTGCTGTTTGATTATTTATAAAGATGTTTGATTGGTTAAAGGATTGATTAGTTGAATTTCTGGTTACTTAGGTACTGTAATAAAAACTGGCAAGTCATCTTTCCGGGTAGCACGTCGTCGTTGTCCTCTCGTGACGGACCAATACTGTGGCAGTATTATAGGTACGCCTCTTTAAAATGAAAGTTGCTTGCGCAGAGACCACGACTACCTGATATATTAACTGCCGCGTCTTGCAATGTCTTTCCAAATAACACTTGTAGGCGTCTCGGCCTGACGTACCTCGTGACTCGGCGATATCTTACTTAATGGCGTCCCGGTGCCCAAAACAACAACGATGATGATGGCACCCCGGGCCACAATACTCCGCAGCTCAACGAAATCTCAATATACCGACGTTTCGACGACAATAGCATTCCAGCCCGCAGTCCTTCACGGCTCTCTAGCGTCTCGACACCTAACTTCGGCGCGGCAACACCTCGGTTCGCCGTCTTCCATAGGTCGCCGACATCTGTGTCTAAATCGTCACCGCTGCTTCGCTTGGCTTCTGCTCCGCGCCAAAAATTCCCGTCACTTGGCCCGCAAGCTCCGGTTCGATTTGGGGCAACCAGAAGCCACCTTCCGGCCGATGATCCAGCCCCTCGAGCACAACAATTCCCGCCAGAGATTAAATAAGAGAGAGATGTGAGAATCTGGGCCGTTCCCTCGGGCCCGCATAGCAGGTGATGTCACAGGAGCGTTGGCGCCGTCGTGCCCATTACTCTTCCCACACCCCTCCGCTGAACCACTATGTACAGTAGGGGGAGGGGAATGCAGCAGCCTATCGCAACGAGGCTTAGAGACAATGAAAGATAATATGAATTAGACTTTTGGCTAGAGTAATCTGTTTATTTAGTCAAGTAATGTAAGTTATGTAAATAAATTAGAATTGTCCAGGTTTTGAAACAAAATATGCAGGTTGAATTAAATAAATGCGGCGATGGTGTACTACAGGGCTGGCTTCGGTAGGCAGGGCTGTTTCTGAATGCTTTCTTCCCATTGGTCGGATTACCAATACCGGGACTGGTTACGGGTTTTCGGACTGTGTGGAGATACAGAGAGATCTTAACGGACCGCGGAGGAAGGAGGTCACGAGTGTGCTCGCGTGGTCGCGAGTCGGGGGAGTCTTCGGGGGTTCGGGCGTCGGAGGTTAGGGTGGTAGACCGCTGACAAGACGACCCGATGAGCCGATTAACAACGACAGGAGATCTTAATGGACCGCGGGCGAAGGAGTTCGCGAGGGTGCTCACGTGGTCGCGAGTCTGGGGAGTCTTCGGGGGTCCGGGCGTCGAAGGTTAGGGTGGCAGACCGCTGACAAGACGACCTGATCAGCCGATTAACAACGACGAGAGATCTTAACGGACCGCGGGCGAAGGAGGTCGCGAGAGTGCTCGCGTGGTCGCGCGTCGTGGGGAGACTTCGGGGGTTCGGGCGTCGAAGGTCACGGCGGAAGACCGCTGACAGAGAACCCGATCAACTGATTAACAACGACGGGGCGAGTGAAGTTGTTCGGCAGCGCGACGTTAAATGCGGTGAACAAGCAGGATTTCAAGTAGGGTCACTAGGTCGGGGCAGCAGACCGCCGAAACGACAACGTAATCCGCATCGACGGCAGATAGCGGGGTGCTACTAACTCAACTTCAACTAAGTGTATCGGCCGCGCTAGACTGACGGGTCTGTACAATTATTAGCCACGCCCGCGAGAGTCAGCAACTTAGTGCATCATCGGCTTATAGAAAGTGACAAGACGTTTTTATTCACCTGAAATCGCAATAATAATCAAAAGGGTAGAAATCTATAGCCAGATAAAACAATACCAACAAACAGATAAAGTAAACCACATCTACAAGGCACACCATATGTTCTTTATTTGTTTCAAGCGTTTACCTCGGAGAACTGAGGGATTTTATTGCATGACAATAACAACCTCGAAAGACAGCATAGTAAAAAAAATTGCAACATTTACAAAGATATTCTTTGTGTAATTGATACTTTATAAAGTTACAAATGTAAACTTTGTAATACTACAAATAAATACCTCTTGTCTATATACCGACAGTTCCTGTATTGTAAATGCTTTTGTTAAATACGACAAGGCACTTCTTTGTAGTTGAACAAACTTTTGTAAATATTGAAGAATTCTCCTTATCAAATTATTAGTTAATAATGTTAAAAGGACGACAAGTCACACGTTGTTTTACTGGTCATAGTTGTGTCCTATAAGAGTGTCGTTCCAATGAAAACATGGCCGTTACTGTAAAAACACACAGTTTTAATTTTATATCACCCAGAGGGAGTTCCTTCAGGCGGATGGCTCCGTGTCGCAAAGTCTCTTACAACCTTTGTTTAGTTCCCGTGGTCACCATGATAGTGTGCCCGATAGAAGACATGTTAGCCTACCATTACGAGTTCGTGGGCACTGGCTTTATTTACGTTTGAGACACGAGAACGCGGAAGGCAATAAGTCTCAAATAGCACGTCCACCAAACACCTCATCGCCTCTAGGCGCGAAGGACCAAACTAGCTTTCAGTGTTTTCGTAAACTGCTATTTTCAATGGCACTTCAAGCGAACACCATGTTATTTTATTTTCGGAAAGTATGTGATAATATCGAAATCAGTTTTTGACAATTTGGTTTGGCTGATACAGTTGATAGTTTCTCAGCTACAGCAACGTTAAAATGTGATTTTTATCACTTTTGAGGAGCTTGGATAACAAATGTTTAATTAGCAGACAGCATTTTTTAAACCATAGGTACACATCTTTCCAGGACAGAGTTTACAGCGATCGCCCCTTCCTGCACAATTGTAGTAGCGGTAGAGAAATAAGGTCGCATTACCCACAGGTGTGCCACCACCGTGTGTGTCCAGGTAGTGTGGCAGGGCTCACCGTTCCACAAATCCAGAGCTGCTTAAGGTGCATGCCTAATGGCCGTGTGTTTGTGTGAGCGAGGCACGGCACCAAGGGCGATGTTAACCGGCTCATCTGGTGTGATATCACCTCTACCACAAGACACAGAAACGTGGTGCAATGGTATCGTAGATCACTCGCCTGACTGACACTTTCAGTGGTGACCCCATCTTTTCATTGGTGAAAAGTTTTAAGCTAAGTCCATTGCATGTTCCTAGAGTAGTTTCACACGAATCCCGCAAGTAGTTTTTCAGAAATAACAGGTTGAATAAAACAGTTCTTAGCCATTTTGAGGAGCTCCGAAATGATTTTTCTTATCGACATGATGCTTTGAAACAACTCTTCAGTCATCGTTTGAAGTGTATTTTCATTTCTTACATAGGAACATTGGGTATATGTGGAATAATTTCTTTAAAAAAAAAAACATATTTACGAACACGCTGCAACGCGTTTTAAGCGCGTGGTAGGCGAGGCCCTTGAATCATTACAAGACGGGAGCAGTTGAATGCAGCTGACAGAAGAAGATACGCACATTCCAATCGCGGTGGAAGGTAGTGAAAACAATCTCACCATGCAACAGAACACCTCATTAGTTTAATCATAGAAGCTGGTACGGAAGCTCCAGCCTTCACGCAACCAACGAACATATTACATGTCCCCACTCAGACGCGCAGTAAGGTCCTGCGGTGTAGATCTCGAGCAATGTTGATCTAGAGAAGGGTTTCTGGAGCCCTGGAGGGTGGACACCTGCTCGGGTGAAAACTCAGATGCACGGTATCTCGCAGGTACTCAGGGGATAAAAAAAAACTATTGCTAAATTAATACATTTTAAATTAAATAAATAGTTACTAACCATTTTCGATTGTTTTCGGTGCATTAAAATACTTTTTGTGGTCAGTTTTAAGAGAATTGAAACAACTGCCTAAGTATCCTTTAGCATTTGGCGGCACCGAGACGAATAAAAAAGCCAGTTGTAGCGTATATGTAGCTTCAACACGTAGTGTACCACATATATTACAGTTAAACATGTAAAACCCTATGCTTTCATCCGCCAGAGCTCTGAGGTAGGCAGTGACCTTAAGAGTTAGTGGAGCTGGCGCGTAAGCCGCGCTGCAGTGTGGTACGGTAATTTTTTTGTAACTATTAATCTTTTCTTCCATAGAGTTTATATACGAAAATAAGACATACTTCAAACTGTGTACCTGTGGTATCCCTGAGGGCCGTGCTGGTGGTGGTGCCGAGGTGTGTGGCAACCGGCTGTTAAGTCCCGGTTTCAGTCGCCATATTGAATTTTATTATTTTTCGACTTTTTTGCAATTCTAATTCTATATACATTTCGCTACAGTACAGACGTTGTGATTTAGCTGTTAACTTATAATTATGTTACAAAATGTGTGGTACCTTTTTTCATATTCATAAATGGCCCGGTAGTTTGCGACCAAACAATACATTACTAGCTCAACCACGTGTCAGTACTGGAGTGCAAAGTAGATTAAATTTTCGGTATAGTCGCTGCTTTAACACCTTTCTTCTCAGAATTACAAAAAAAAATAATTATAAATTTCAATATTGCACTGAAACCGAGGACCGGACAAGTGGCGGCCTCAATTGTGCACAAGGGATAGATCCACAGCGGGGCTCTCTTACACCAGTTTCATAGAGGTTGGATAGGCCTCGCCCTCAACACGGCTAGCCATAGTGCAAGCACATACGATACCGGCCCTCACCACAAAGAGGTAGCGGTGGACTTGGGTGTGAGAGGTTATATATTAGCATCACACCACATTGCAGGTTGAGGGCGAGGCCTATCCAACCTCTATGAAACTGGTGTAAGAGAGCTTGAACAAAATGTTACTTTTCACCCATGGCGCTCCTTGCCCCACCCCCGAATGAAAGCTAGGGGGGGGGGGTCCGGGGGTGCTCCCCCGGGAAAATGTGGGTTTCAAGG
This sequence comes from Medauroidea extradentata, assembly GCA_003012365.1. Lineage (NCBI taxonomy): Eukaryota > Metazoa > Arthropoda > Insecta > Phasmatodea > Phasmatidae > Medauroidea > Medauroidea extradentata. The sequence continues at coordinate 16,995 of PNEQ01105629.1, read as the reverse complement.
TTCAAAATGGTGATATTTATAGTTTTTAATGCCGCAAACGACAGAAAATGTAACAATTTTTTCTGGAAGAATTGGTTCATGTGGACAATCCCCGCTGTGGATCTATGTATGTATTTATTTAACTAAATAATTTGCGTTACTAACCACATGCTAGTTTATAAGATCGTTTATCAACTTTGAGCCACTCATAGTACAAGCACCAAGGGGGGACTAAAGCTGTAAGAGCAGTGGTGGATCTTTGGGGGGGGGGGGGGCACAGATCCACCACTGCTCTTACAGCTCGTATACGTACATCACATAACTGAAGTATTCATAGTTTAATAAGTATTTTTGTAGGCTTATTTGGTATTTTTTTCCAGTACTTCCGTGAATTCTGATGCTTCTTGTTAAACTGTTGCAAATAAACAAGTAAAAAAGTACTACTCGTCTGATGAGTAATTGCCGGCGGCAGGTAGAGGAGCTGCAGAGCTGGTGTGACGCAACCGTGTCCGGCAGGTAGCAGTGTATAGTCCGCACAACCACACACTGCCACCTATGCATGGTACCTGTGTATTGCGCGCGTGTGTGTGTGTGTGTGTGAGAACGATTGCTGTGATTGCATTGATCCCACATTGTAATTGAAAGTTTCATTATCAGTGGTGTTGAAACATAACAGAACTAAAGTTGAGCAGACATATCATTGGTAAACACGTAAAGACGCTACATTTTTATGTTTTACTCAATGGTACATCAGGCTTTTCCTTCATTACTTTTATTTTGTATCCATGCGTTATTCTCTCTCTGATCTGGTATTAGCGGCTTCTTCCCCTATCCACAGTTATACTTGTGCTAGGCCCTGGCCTGGCCCAGCAGAACATTTTTCATTTTTAATAAGCTTCCCATAGTCTATTGTGCTCGTGCACTGATTGTGCGACATGCCGGCCCGTTACCCTCCGCGCTATTCCCCTGCCATACCCATAAGTCGTGACCATACAACAGCGCACTTATTTCACAGAGGTAAAGACTTGGTCAGACGGGTAGTATAAACATATGTACGAATGGCCGCAAAACTAGAAGAATTTTGGAGTTCAGTTACTGTTAACTGAAAGTCTTTAAAAGCGGGAAACCTTTTGCGACTCGGACGTCGTTATGTTACCCATGTTTACTTCAAGGAACTATTTGTTGTTAATTCCTTTGTTTTAGTAGGCCTTCACGCACTGCAAACTTATACCGAAATAGCGGCGAATTACTGTTTAATAAGTGACAAGACATCTGCATGTTTAAATATTATATTGTACGCAGTGAAATTTTTTAACTTCTGCACCAGCTTAAGGCAGTGTCTCAATTCAAGAGTATGTACACACTCACTATCCACTCTCCCTCTCGGTCACTCTCGCTCACTCTGAAACGAATTGGGGCATTTAACCTTTGTTGTACCCTCGACGTCAAAGCAATCAATATGGCTGTCACACATTAAACAACATAGTGAGCAGCGAGGGAACGTCGTAGTTCACTCTCGTTCACTCTCCAGTTCCACACTCTCACTTTAAGTTGGGACATTAGAAATTACTCTCTATGACGTAAAGTGTGCGAGAGAGTACTCTTTAAGAGAGTTGAGTGACAGCCTAAGGCCAAAGGGATTCCGGCCAAGGTGGAATATACTTACTTGTTGCTCAAGTGAATTTTCTGATTAAACGTACGCTGAGTACATGTGGTTTTTGGTAAGGCTTATAGAGTTCTATCAGCTCAAAAATTGGCGTTTCAGCATTTATGGATGAAAGGTATGTTCCACTTTTCCAGCCAAACAGAATATGATATTTGCGCTAGATTATTAACTTCGCTGAAGTATGCGGCATTATCTAACACTAGAGCAATACTTAGGAGTATGCTTGGGATTAGCCTCAATGTCACCCACTTCAAGTGGAGTCGTGTAGTCACAATGCTCTCCAGTCTTCATACTGGATGGCCACGTTAAGAAGCAGTCACTATTAAATATCCTTTTCCTGCACTGTGCTCCGTAGTTTGCCTGTACCCATTAAACAATTACTTTGACATTCCCTACAGTTTGGTCGTCCGACTAGATTTGCGTTACTACATAATACAGGTGTATGTAGGCCTCAGTAAAGAAACAGTTGTTCTTCTCTCCGAACATTATTATGTAAAAATTCCTTACTGTCCACATTTTTACTATCAAACACTTTCATTGCTTTTGTACACATTTCATTATATTTGTAAATAATTGTTCTCGCGCTATTTTAGTAAAATTAGTTCACTTTATCTTTTCTCATACGCAAGGAAAGACGATTACACTTCATCCCCAAGTAATAAATAAGAATATGTTGACACAAACAAATTATTTATGGTTTAAGAGAATAAAACACAGAACTTAAACATTAGCATTAAAATATTACAATGAGCGTTGAACTTGAGCTATTATATCTGGTATCAGTGGCTAAGAATGCCAACGTTATTTTCTTCTTTTATTTCAAATTTTACTGACACGCTAGTTTACAACCAACAATTGTGATAGGCCAGTGACTTAAACGCTGTGTCATGTGGATAAAATTTCGTTGAAATTAATACATACAAACGCAAGATAACACACAGCTGGATATGGAAGTCGAATGCATATCCGCTGCGGGAGTGAGCCCTACTTGTACACTGAGATAAGTTGATTAGCGTTACTTCTGTGACGTATATCATACATTTCGTTTAATTTTCGTATAATAGGTACGGAGGACTCTATGTGCGTATCAAACTATTTATTTATCAAAGGCAATCAACCGCACTCCTCTTTTTAGGAACACAGGGTATTTGAGCGGCCACCCTACCTGCGCTTCAAATTTGTTACAGCGAGTTATGGCTATTATTTTTTTACGAAATTACGCGCATTAAATTGGTATGTCTCCGAAAATAATATACACTTCAAAACTATGTCACTGTAGTTTAAAAAAATCAGGCACGTTTATCATAAACATAATTTGCAGGCCCCACAAAATTGCAAAAAAAAAAAAAGAGGCTTTTCTAACCTGCTGTACTAGAAGAATAGCAACCGGATTATAAAACATCAACTATTGAAACAAATGTTAGACTTTGAACTATGCTGCCAACAAAAACAATAACGTAGTCATCGCTTACAGTTCCTGCGTAACACACACACAAACATACGTAGCCTACATACCGAAGCACTTTTGCGAACTAGGGCGAACAAATGAAGGGTATGGGGGAATACATTGGCAACCCAACAGTTTTAAAATGTTTGAGTTTTATGCTGAAATGCAATAGTAAACTCATGCTGTACACTAGGGTATAAGAGATTAAGCAATATAACCACAAATGGCAGCGCAGTGCACAAATGATTATATTGCAGGCCACGCTTTCGTAGCTAATTACACCAATAAAATAGTGATAAATATTATTTTATTATTGTGTAGTTGCTTATTTTTATTGGTTATAAATACTACAGTAACTAAATCATAATTTTTAAAGAATGATGATTTTAATTAAATTTCGTAGTCAAATTGTACATTACCTTTTCATGTGCATAACTCAGTTGTGATACATTGTGGGTTACCATTGTCTCTTCCCATGCCCTTCAAATTATTTATATCCTTAAAATACCTAACATTCTATTTGGTGACTTTTGGAAATGTGATGAGTATCATTATGCCAGCAACTAAAATTTCATATCATATTTTCTTCCGTTGGCCGTTTTACAAAAATATGTTATTTACCCTTGAATTTGTTCAGAGTATTATATGCCAAACTTGAAAATTTGTATTCTACTGACCGTATTTCTGCAGATATAGTTGATACATTTTTACGCATTAACATATTGTTTTCTTGTTTACTTATATATTCATCTACAACACTGTTGTGAAATACTTCTGTATGTTTCTGAGACAATAATTTCACATGCCACCATGTTATCTCCTTAACAGAAAATACTATAAAATTCAGATCATTCTCTACGAAAAATAAGTTTGTAATGTTTGTAAACAGTCATTAAATTACGACATAAATAATTTCCTACTTCCCAAACTTGATCGGATCAGTAGTAAATACGTAAACACTGAGTTTTTTTTACAACAGCGTTGATTTAACAAAGTGCTTAACGGTATATGTGTTACAATGGAGTTTGGTAATGAAGACCGAAAATGGTAAACTCAGGGTTTCTGGATGTTGGAAACTTGAATTTACATTACTGTGACGCAATATTATTATCGCGTAAGGTTCTGCAAAACTAAAACGGAATTTGATAACCTAATTTTATATTTCACCGGAATAAACACCCACCTAAAAATAAATACAATATAATTGACGCTTCTAATATTAATCGTATCATCAATTACATAATATATTCAGATTTTTAAAGAAGTAGAGCAGAAAGAGTATGAAATGCGATGACACAGAACAGCAAGACAAGCATTGATAATTTCACGTCAACCGTCGCACAAGGAATACAGTTCTCTTTATGGTAAAGAACCATGTTAATGGTGTGACCACATAAATAATATCCCACAAGTAATAAATATTATGTGTTTCGTTTGAAAAACACAACTTGTGAAGCAAAATTTTTCAAGTAACGCTCACTTAAAGACTCGATTTTTAGTTTTGCAATTGTATCGGAAATATTTTTGACGCAAATTAATACATATATAAAAATTCATTCTTAAAGTTTTATCACTTATATACCATCATTTGTATCTGAATTTTTCTGTTGTGATACACCAAACGTATTTTTAAATTTTTGCCCCTGAAAGATTACATATTATGTTGTCAAATTAAGCCAAAATGAAGAAAAATAATTTGTTATTAAAAATTATAAAAATAAAAACGCTCTGGCAAAATTGTGTATCGTTTGACTGCACAGAGTCTTATATTATTTTCAAAGCGTTTGCTTAAAAATATTCGACTTATTTGCAATTGATTGAAATAAATGAAAGTGCATGGTCTGAAGTAATGCATAGTTAGTACAGTGATTGGAAGAAAAAAAGCAAAATCACGAATATAATATAAATTCACAAATATTGGAAATATAATAAAAAAATATTTTTGAAATACGGGTAACTTAGTTTTTTAGAGGGTTTATTAATGTCTCAGACATATACCATTATGCTTAGAAAGGGACAGCTTACAAATTATCTTTAAATATGTAAACGATGCTAACATTATTGCTCGTGCTAGCATACGAGCCCAGGACTTCTCGCGTCGTAGGTCATTATGCTACTGCTCACGCTATGGATTACAGCGCGTGTACATTAAAATCAGTCCATGTTCTATCATTATTACAATTCGATTTGAGTATTTTTAGTAATGGAATTTTTAACTTAAATCGAAAAACGTACTTTAAAAAGTGCACATATTTTAACAATTTTTAAAACATTTTCTAATTTTGTTTTAACATACGTACCTCCGTAATTTCATTGTACATTAAACTTGCATAGCAAGAATTATTTCATGGTTTTCTTAGTTACGTATTTATGCCATTGGCTCGGTTTAATTTTTTAACACGGTTAACAATCTTTTGATAGATTTTAATTAAAACAAAAATTCTTTTAACAAAACTGTACTGTCTTTTTATCTTACTCTACTGTCCAAATAACAGTCAGTTCTGCATAATAGGTAGAGTTTCATAGTTATATAACCTTCATTTATTTCCGTAAGCATCATGTGAAATAACGGCGTGGGCTGTACAAGGCAGGCTATGGTAGGACTTGTGTAGGCGTTGCACGGAGCAACGGGGCAATATTGGCAGAGGGTGATGGGATTGGCTGTGTCACGTCTGGCATAAAGAGTTCCTTGGCAACGTCTGTCAGGCCGCGAGTCATCTGTGGTCCAGGGGTTGACCCAGCGATGTACGACGTTGCCATGTCTCCCCTCTCTACGCTGTCCAGCGAGGCTCAGCAGTATCCGTGTGGCCATATTACGAAGAAACTTTTATTATTTTCTATTGATTATACGTAATGTTTCCTAGTTAGAGGTCGTAAGTCTCGTGGATGACAGAGAACGTGGAGAAAAAAAAAAAAAAAAAAAAAAATTT
>PNEQ01105629.1:0-10873 GCA_003012365.1 Medauroidea extradentata | reverse complement strand
TTTAATATGCTATGTATGATTCTTGTACTTATAAGACTAATCTAATATATGCTAATGTCAAACCACCTATGACATACAATATAATAGCCTAAAGAAGAGGTAAAAACGTGTACTACAATAAGCGATGCTGGATATGATTTCGTTTTCACGGTTCCGAATAGCAAAGTTCTTACAAATTAAAGAAGTATTTTCGATATTCGCCAATGCAGCAAATTATGTCACAGAAATAAAGAAATAAAGAGATACTTACGGACAATGATACAACTAAACAACAAAAATTACTGTTTGCAACTAGCAAACATACGTCAACGTATGCAATTCCGAAAGGAATTCAGTCAGTGCGTTACAATAAAACCACACAAAACAATAAATCAACACAAATGAGCACCCATGCACCAAAAAACAAACCAAGGAAAAATAAATAGCTCAGATTTTTGCACAAAAGCAATTCCGCCCGTAAGCGCAAAAGCAACAGTTAAAAAATAATTACAACGAAGAACAGAAATAAAACAAAACGAACGACAAAATAGCTGGTTTTAGACGACATTGCAGGAACACGGAGACTTTGAGGAAAACCAACAAATGCAAATAACACAGTAACTTTGGAAAGTAAAACAATGAAAATTCAGACTGACAGTATCAGAAGCATTGCAGTTTGTTTTGTCGCAAGGAGAACATTTTGCTCGTCTGTGTTTTTGTTGTTTTAGTTTTAGTTCAGAATACCCTTATAAGAGATTAAAACCGCTTTTAACTCTTCAAAACTATAATGACGGGAGTGTTTTATTTATTCGAAATATTCTTCTTAGGGACTGCTTGTAATTATTTTATAAATACATAATTCATAAAATAGATTTTACGATTATTACGAGCAAATATTGTGTCAGACAAATACAAATATCTACTTACAACGAAAATTAAAAAACTATAATTGTTTCACAATAAAATATAATTCCCAGTACCAAAGATATAAATTGTAAATTGTTACGTTTTACAAAATAACAATAACTTTAAATTATTTCGCAATGGTATTAATATGCAGTTATGTCTAATAAATTTAGGCCCGGTTTCTCAATGTCTGATTTTCTTCTGATTATCTTCCGATTAAAATTTAACGAATGGTTAGCAACAATATTTGTTTCTAAAGTACTGATTAAGATTAATCAATGGGTTAGAAGTCGGTAACCATTGGTTATCTTAATCATAAGAAGAGGAAGTGATTACAGAGTTAAAGAGGATTTTTAAAACAAACAAGATTATAAACAGTGACAAATTTTTAGGTTATGATGACAGATGATTTAAATTTTTGTTTGAAGATGACGATGATGATGAAGAAGTAATAGATTTAATAAACAGGCCAAGAATTTTTCGGAAACGCCCAAATCACGTTTAAATAGATGACCATGAATTTGTTATGAGATTGCGGCTGAGTAAAAATGCTGTCCTAGCACTACTAGAAAAAATTGTGAACACAGACTGGTGTGTAATTATTTATTGCATGTTTTGTTTACATCCCATAAACTTTAGTACGTTCTGGTAAGTAATATTCTTTTGTAGGTTATGTGAAAACATTTGGTGGTTATGTCACATGTCTTTGATGTCTCTATACTTCCATACATTATTTTGCATAATTGGTTGGAAACCTATGTTAGATGTACGTAATATTACGTATATTGGGTAATGGTAATAACAAATATATTTTTATTTCTTCTGAAAAAATAAAATATACGATGATCATAGAATCTGGATTGAAAAGTTCTTAATATAAATTTTTAGATTATTTTACATGTTTTTCGATACTTTTGTATGTTATAATACCTATTGTAGGTTACATTATTGTTACATAATTGTGTAGGTTATGTTACACATAAAGTTTCCTAGATGAATAAAATTCTACTTCGATTTTCTTCCATGCATCTTCTTTCTGCTTCCAACTTACGGCATCAGTTTTTTTTTTTTTTTTTTTTTTTTTTTTTTTTTTTTTTTTTTTTTTTTTTTTTTTTTTTTTTTTTTTTTTTTTTTTTTTTTTTTTTTTTTTTTTTTTTTTTTGTATTCTGTGATACGGGCGCTTTTTTCAGCACGGGAAATAAGCGTTTCTGTTTCCACAGAAACAAAATTTTCGGCACGCGGCCCCTTATTTTTTTTCCATTACGTAGCCTATACAAACACTGCTAACCAGCACAACTAAATAAACAAATAAAAGCTTTACTGCAGTCAATAACAAGCTTATATGTCATTGCATGGTTGCCACATTTACCTTGACCGGTTCTTAGCTAAATATAAGATAAAAGTACGTTGAGAAACACTTCAGATTTAATCACCACTTAATCAATAGGTTAAATATAATCATAGGATTAGCTAACCAAGGCTTTAATCAGACATTGAGAAACCGGCCCTTAGCGTTTCATAAGAAACCTAGTTCGCTGCACACTCTCAGCAACTGCGTTTCATCGCGAAACTAACCCATGTAATCTCTCTGGAAAATTTCGAACTGATGCACGAATCATAGTCAAAGTGTGCGCAGACGACGGTAAATATTCGTCCACACGCTTTGTGTTGGTGCGTAATTAGTTACATTATATGATTAGTGGGTGCCTTAAGGGAGTTGACGTGGAAATAAATTCATAATTTAATATTTGTACGGCATAGTGTTCAATTTATAGACGTTACATGTGACTTAATTTTCCACTTGTAAGAAGTTATTAGTCTACATTGTTTTCCCACAGCAGCATGTTTAAGTCAGAATTTGCAAGTTACGGGAACATGGTAATAACAAAAACAAGTGACATAATTCAATGAAATAATTTACATTGGAATTATATATTTTAGGCTATACGCTCGAAGATTTAAATTCACATAATGAAATTCCCTTGCACTTTTTAAAACAAATTTGAAAATTTTGACAATTTACATTATTTACGACAATTTAAATAAAACAAAATTACGTGTTTGTATGTTTTTAAATATTTCAGCACATTACCCATAATATTTCATTTCTGTGTAAATTATTTCGTTCGAGTAAGTCCCTTGGTTTTAGTTATTACTATGTTCCCGTAACTTGCAAATTCCGACATTGACATGCCGCTATGGGGAAACTACAAGATATAAACATAATTTACAAGTGGAAAATGTAGTCGCCAGTAACGTCAACAAAAACGAAGACTGTGCCATTTAAATATAAAAATGATGAATTCTTGCCACGTGCAAACCCTTAATAAGTTCGTAAATGAAAGATTAACTTGAAATTAAATATACAGAAATAAAATTAATTATATTTGATTTTTGTGTTGCTGATTTAAAATAGGAGAATATACGAAGCTACGTCTGCCAAATCGCTGCCAACCTCACAAGGAATGTAGCTAAAGCTGCGTCCGCCAATTCAATGTTCCGCAGGTTGGCTGCGCGCGCCCATTTCTTGCACCGTTCGCGTATGACAAGGTGTCTGAATTGGGCGTGCGTATCACACCTGTTGAATATGCAGTAACGACCAGTGGTATTTGTATTTAAATGGTTTATTCGAAATGTGCTCAGTTCATCCCGAACCACACGCAGCAAGTTACATAAAATATGTTCTTTGCTTTCATTTTTCAAAGAAAAACCAGTACTGTAAATGTGTTATATAAGCCTTTATTAATCACGAGTAAAACTTATATTCTCCAAGTTTATTTACAATACTTCAATTCTATCATAGCTGAAGGATAATGGCCTCAATATTATATTCTCTGAGTCAAAAATACTTGTCATATTTAATAATACTCACTTACCTAAAATTATGAGATTTTCAGTGTGGCAGTCATCTGTTCAAAGAATTGTCATAAGTTTTACCATTGGCACGTGACTAGCCTTTTAACTGTTTACAAACTGTGGTGCATTTAATGATATGCTTCCTGCAAGCACAAACTCTCAGGAAGTAATTGAAACATCGGCAGTAAAAGGTTCTGAAATACTCCTCCCGTTAAGAACTGGAACTGGCAGTAGATCGTGTTTCGTTGCTCATCAGCCCCACTGAAGACAGTCCATCGGAGCCACTTGTAAACACGTCCTTGCTAGTGCTGGGAGCAGCTTCTTCAGATTGAGGTACAGAAACAAGGAACTGCAATTCCTTTGAAAATAATTTGCCAAAAAATTTTTATAATAGGCCCTATTCAATAGCTGCGGTCACATTTTGAAAATAGAGTTCTTATATGAATCTCTGTCCGGCCTCAATAATGTATCCAGAGGAAGCACTGATATTGCTGAATACGTATGCTGCAACTTGAAGGTTAGTATCTATCTCCAATGTTGAAGCCAGACTCTGTAGCGTAGTTGGTTATTCTCCGGTCTTCGGTGTGAGACGATATTGGTTCGAATCCCAGCTCGGTCATGGCTGTTGTGCTACATTTTTTACATCACTTCACTCTCAACGGCTCTTAAACCTCGTTGTTCAAGGGCTCAACGTTTGAGAAATTCAATTTTTCCTTAAAAAATTGTATTGAGTTACAGGAACTGAATGCATGTTCAAGTTTGACGTATGTATAAGTTGAGGAAATAAGAAACTTTGTGGGTTATACAATACGTTGTCTTATCTTTACTTTCCTAGTTTTAGTAGAAAGACCTTTAAAGAAGTAGGAGCTAGTGCAGTCAAAATCACTGTGTCGTTGCTTGGCCGTGTTTTAAAGCATGCATTTCTAGTTCAGACTATACCTTCGAGCTCGTGGAAAACTGTATGAAGAGACCGGAGTGTATTACTAAAGAATTAGCACCGAGCATCATATACGCTATTGCACTGAAAGAAAAATTTTGTAGAGAGTCTTCCCTGCGAAATTATTTTGTAGTAACCACAAAGTAATTTTTAGTGGCTAGAATATTTTAGTAGTGTTGACAAAGTGTTTTTGGTGACTACAAAATAAATTTGCAGGGCAAAACCCACAAAATATTTTGTAGCTGCAACGAAATATTTTTTTTCCGTTTGGCTGAAGAACGTATCTGCCTTTACAGTCTGGTGGTTCTATAGACAAATCAGTGTTGTGTATATTCACTGCTTAGCACTGCACGTCTTGGAAGTCATCAAACTACACCACCGTAAAATGTCACAAATAGCTGTGTCCTCCACCTCCAACAAATTCAAGGTCAGAATGAATGATGGACAACAACCTAAGCAGTGATCACAGTTAAAACATCAGAATCTTCTGTAACAAGATTTACAGCAAGTCCTGAGTTTTAAGTTGTTGAATCAGTAATTAGATAAGCCTGTGTTAATTTTACTATAAGAGAAAGAAATAAAATTTATATGATTGTATCTGACAATTTTCATGAAGTGTGACATTGAGTGCATGCTTCTTAATAGTCCTCCCATGTCACTCATTTGATATATTATTCCTCTCGCTTCCTTCACAAGGTGGTCAAACACAGTCGCGGTTTGTTGTCACAGCGATTGATGAAGTTTACATACCTCAAAATTACTGTCGAAAATTGTGTTTTTGTCGCCCACAAATCTCTATAAAATGTGCGTCCTCCATCAATGCTGATCTAACAGAAGACAGACTTATGTATCTCCGCAATCCAATGTTCTTACAAAGTGTCAAATCATATGAAATAAGTTAGTGCCTTATAATTATATTGCTGAAGTTCGTCACTGTATACATAAGAGTTTGTAAATAAAAAAAATACATATTTATTTATTGTAACATGTTAACGTGTAATACCTAGTGATTTAAAGTGCAATACATTTCAGAAGAAAGAATATTTATTAGTTTGCACTTCACAGTTCTCAAATTGCTGCCGGTATTTTTTAAAAAGCAAAAATATAAAACGTTATCAGCTTTGTGACAACTAACACTTTCGGATTAAGTCAAGTATGTGTTATTATTTTAAGCGCATGCAGCTCCATGCGCAGCGAAAACTACCGAAAATGAGAAAAAAAACCAGAAGTATGCTGATATAGAATTCGCTACCCCTGCGTTACTAATCCGTTACTTTATTGCGATACCATTCTAATGGTTTTTTGTTGTTCTCATAACGTGCAATGGATAAACAGTAACGTTAAGTCACCGGGGAAAGCTTACTTCAACTCCGTTACAGTTTTCACGATTTACTGGTACAGTTATCCATTTGGCTATATTTTCACTACGTTAACTTTCTACACCTAATCCATTGCACAGTTAAATAAATTTAACGATATCAGTATGAATTTCGATATCGTTCTGCTATAAACAAAATATTGAAGTACAATGGTCTAAAAAAAAACGCATTCAAAATTTAATTTAACGATGAAGTAAACACATTCCTTTAAGATTTTTTTTGTGTTAGAAACATGATTTTATGTTTGGAATGCGTTGTATTTTATTATACAATATAATGTAATATAAATTATATTTTTGAAATATCTATTCCATTTGCTTTCTCAACTGTAGTATACAAATAAAAACTTCAATAAACGAATTTTTTGCCTTTTGATTACATTTGTATTAATAAATGATTTCAACAGATGAAAAAGCATAACATTTGTATTTTATCAGCCGATGATACTTATCTAACCAGTAGAGTTATTGAGGTGGTGTTCGCGTCAGAACGATGCCTACGCAAGAACCTCAATATAGCAATGAAAGTTGTTTAATTTATAAGATATGTAATTTAAAATTTTCGAATTGAAATATTGATTAGTGATATAAGTTTGATGCAATATTAAGACGTTTTACTTACAAAAGAGCACCATAATAAAAGGAAAATATATTTCTTGACACAGAACAAGCTGTTAAGTTTTAAAAATTTATGAAATACTTGATTTTGGTCAGAAATGGAAGAACGTTTTTTTATTTATTGCAAGTATTGCAAAATAATTCCAGGCCAATATCTCTGAATTCAAATAATTTAGTTGGGCCTATTACGTAGTTTTATATTTGCAGGTTTTAATACTACGACTTTGAAAAGAAATTAATTAAACTGTGACACTGGTACATCAACATTGTTAATATTTGAACACGTACAACTAAATATTTTAAATTTTCTCTTAAATTATATAAATATGTTTCAAGACAGATATTTGTTACTAGAACAGTAAATATAGCAAAAATCATGACAAAGGTTTCAAGAGTTAATTTATATTTCCCGATTTTAATCAGATAACATTCAAAACAATAAATATAAAAACATGCTTCTTAATATAGCCTAAATGCGAAGTTATTGAAATACTATCATTGACGCGAGGTTATTTTCATTTAATTCTTTACTGTGTTAATAGATTAAAAATACTTTTAATTTATTTTGTAAACATAGTATTATAGTGTTACGTAATACCCGAACCAAGGATTTTTTTGGAACAAGTGTTTTCAGTAAGTAAAATAGATATATTTAAATTTAGAAGTATGAAACATGATACTACCGTTTTATTCGTTACAACACAGTTCGGTGTAATAAATTATTAATTCTTCTTATTATTATTTTCAGTTTAATTTCTAATTATGTGGCCTACATGTAGAGATAATGAGATAGGCCTAATACTGGAAATGTTCCTATCAAAACAGCGAATTTAAAACAGGATTGAACTTAATGAACTATAATTCTCAAATTTTATGCTCCAAAATTAATGTTTGAAAATCAAAACACTGTATGAATTATTTAAATTTTAAGTAAAACTATTTTACTTTCTAACTCACGATTAGCGTCTGTGCTTCAGAGCTTGTAGGCCATGGCTGGTGGAATGCATGTTTATAATAAACATGGATAAAAAGGGTTGGTTTCGTTGCTACAGAGCGTCAAAGTATGATTGTGGGCGGCATTCATTAGACGTTATAAGCGCTGGTCTGGCAATTAATGCAATTTAACAGATTGAGTTTGGTTCAAATTAAAGACAACACTGACGGATGCACAATGATGTCTGCAGTCGCCATCATGGTGTCTTAAGAGCGCGTTGTAGATAAATAAACGCTGAAAACATAAATTGTTTTCTACGCTTTTTTCGAAGCCAATATGGATAAAATACTCAAAGACAATCCTAAATAATGGTATTTGCAAACTTTATGAGTAAGTATTTATCCAGAATTACTAATTCGTTACGCGTAGGTTAATCTCTAGTGCCGCAGTTAAATGCACGAGGTTCCGGAGTCAGAGATTGTGCCTATATGAAGTCCGTAACACTTGAAACAATTTTGTTTAAAACGTTGGCTAAAACTATTGTCTAGGATTGCTATTGTTTAATTTTCGCACATTGGCTTCAAGAAACCTACAGTTACAGATTAATGCTTTTAGCGTTGTATTATGTACCACGCCCTCTTAAACGCGAGTGGCGGTGACGTGGATGGGAAAGATATGAGTAATTTAAATCCACGAAATCCTGGTACGCTAACGACTAAATGCAGCCGCAGTGAACACAACACAGAATGAAGAGAGTATCTTAGTAAAGTCAGGGGAGCGGCATCGGCGCTGACCGACCCTGTTTAATCCAACGATGTCGCTGTTCTGACACCTCGTTGGGCCACGTATAGCAGGACGTCTACAAATATACTAAGGAACTGTGTAGCAACGTATTGATTAACTTCCAAATCTATGCTTATTGTTAAGGCAATGATCTGTACCTATTTTCACACTGGTGCAAACTTAAATTTTTTTTAAAGGAATGCTTTAAATAAATTCATGACAGCGATCATCCATACGTTGCACAATTCTATGTAAGCTTTATGCAATATAATCTACCGTTCGTTCGAAAAAACTTTTATCTTAATTTAGGCTTACATTTACTAAAAAATCGTGATGATTTATGTGTAAAAATCGAAAAAATTTATAATGTTTATTACTACACAAAATAAGGTACAAATTATGATATATTTTCAACAAAACAAGGTAGCGATTCTTAAATTCTACGAACATTGTGTTGACATAAAAATATTTTTATAACACTGTAAATCTACCTAGCTTCGCTTACAGGGTTTTTCTTAAAACTTAGCATTCTGTGAAATGTATTTCAAAACTTCTTGGGCATGCTTTATATGTAATTAAAACAGCAGAATGAATAGGCTTTGTTAAAACAGTTTCTTACATGGAGGGAACTGTGCAGAAGCGAGCAGGTCGACAAATTACTGGAGCTGAGATAATCAAGGTCAATGTTTACTGAGTGTAACTAAGCCTTGTATATAGCTTTTCCTGGCCTTTTATTTTTATTAGAATATTATGATTTAAAACTGAGATGTACTTCTTATCTTCTTCTTGGCACGATTATCACAAAATAAATTACTTTGTGGAAAAATTTCTTTCTGCAACTCCATCTATATAATATCACTTAATATTGATTTGGGACCATTACTTTAAACTTAAATAAACGGCTCGTATATATAACTGCTAAGTTATCAATACAAGTTCAACTTAGGGATAATCGTACATAGAATAAAGAAACATTCTTAAAACGCACGTGGTGGCTTGTAGAGAAGCTAATGTCGTTACCTGCTTGTATTTGCGTGAACTGCAAAGGAAGCCTGTAGTTGCAACTGCAATCACGACACTTCTGTGAAGATTATACAATATCACAAACACATTCAGACCGTCCTCTTCAGAAAACGTGTCTTACGTCATATCATGTTGAATGATATATAGAAAACAATTAAACGCCTTTCTTATAATTTGAGGCACAAAGGTTACATTACTGAAGCGACATATCAGTAGTTTCTTAAAATAAAACAAAGTTTTGTATACAAATTTTAAATATTATGTAACATAATAATATTATAGTTATTTTACAATTTACACCGGGAAAAACTATTCAAGCGTAATTCTACCTTCCTTAAGACATTAATGCTATCCACCTCCGTAATTAACATTTAAAAGAGACATTATTATCTTCTTTAGCAGTTACCGTCGAATATGTTTCAGAGAGCTTAAGTAAAAAAAAATGAATTTAGATCATGTAACATAAAATGTGTTGGTAGGCCTATATATAATGTGCACTGTACCATCACTTTAAAAGTAACCTACAGCAAATCGTTTTATAACGCAGAAAAATAGGACGGTAAAATTTTGTCTGTCTTCTGAAAGGGGGAGATGTTACTAACGAAGAAATTAGGCGAATTATGTTACAGAAACATAACTGGTAGCATGGGCTGTTATAGTTTAGAGTGAGCGATATATATATATATATGTATAGGTGAGCGATTAACATCTAGGTCTTTACGCTGGTGAGGAGTGACATGATGTGAGTGTGGAGCAGCGCCGGAATGATAAGGGCGGGAAGAACAGGAGATCCCCGTGAAAACCCGCCGACGAACGGCATCGTCCAGCATGATTCAAACATGCGATAATCCGGCGTCCGCCAGGAATCGAGCACGGTTCGCCTTGATAGGAGGCGAATGATCAGACCACTCGGCCACCGCAGCCCCGTTGTAGTTTAGAGAGGATAAATATAAGTCTAAGACAAGAGTAGAGATCTCGACAAACATAAGGAAGCGAATGAGCAGAAGACTACGGTATGTGCTGTGTAATAGATTACGTCAAAGTCTCGTCAAACATCAACAAACATCACTTATCATGGGTCTAACTCGGATATGAAGGCGTAGCTCGTGCATCCAACTAGGGTGTGTGACTCATATAAGCGAACTTGACCATTCATAGCAGACAATTTAACTGGACGTACTTATGCACAAAATAACAAAACAAAAAATCACTTATTAGTACTAAGTATAAGTAGACTATGTCAAATGCTTCCTATAAGATTGTAAGGTTATTTTCCTTATAAGGTTATGACAAGTCCTCTATCTATTTACCTTACAGTTAATTTGAGGGCTAATTTAAAAAACAAGAGAAAATACAGTCGTTGTCTGAGAACACAGTTTGTGCCTCAGTGGAGTTAAACATGCCCGATTCCCAGAGAGCAATAACACGAGGTTTCTTTTAATTATAATTTTAATTGACC
>PNEQ01105628.1:23621-91735 GCA_003012365.1 Medauroidea extradentata | reverse complement strand
GCCTAGTGTTATTTGTGTGTTTTGTCGTCACTCCTATGGAAGAGTGAGAGGAAACATGAACAATTTCGCTGAATATGACTCCGCTACGAACAATCTCGCTAAATATGACATTTCTACACTGACATTTCTAATTGTGCATAGACACCAACAACCCCCAGAAGAAGTAGGCCTAGTGTTATTTGTGTGTTTTGTCGTCACTCCTATGGAAGAGTGTGAAGAAACTTGAACGAAAACGCTTAATCTTACATCACACGTGTGTTAAACCAACTTTAATGCTTTCCTAGTTTAGACTAAATGATTTTGGTTAGTCACACGACTCATGTAATGTTTTACTTCATAATTTGTAGTTCGTGTTTCGTGTCTTCTTACTTCAAATCTTACAGTAAACTTACGTCCTGCTGATTGATTAAAAAAAAACAGTTTGAGTTCTATTTGCAAACGTTTTAAACTGTATACACTTTGATTCTAATACATACGTTAAGGCATTCGAAAAATCGTTTTATTTAAGACAAGCAGCAGCGTTTTATTTTAAAAGCTATATTTAGTGAAGACAGTTTTGTATGAAACACTCTTTCCTATAAAAAGTCAGTGGATGGCATATAATATTTATCTTCTTGTAAATAAGAACTTTTTGAAAAGTCGAATTTTATTGCATTAAGACTTTCTGTACGCTAAAAAAGGGAAGTAAATTACATTATAATAGTTGAACCTTCACAAAACGCATATTATTACACTAGAAAAATATCGGATACAGACAAAATGCAACACGGCTAAAGCCCGTTTTGTCTAATATAACTACGCGTATTAAGACAATGTTCCATCAATTATACTGCTTTTACGGTGGTATTTTTTAATTCCTAAACGAGAACAAATAACGAAAAACTGTTGAACTATTTTGTTTTAAAAAAGTGGGATTATTGTGCACTGTAATTCTTTCTAGGCAAAACATTATATACCACATTTGGCTTGTTAATGTATCAACGATAATTTGCTAAATTGCACAATTAACTAAATCCAGTGTATATTTGTCTTGAAAAAATTTGTCAAAATATTATAAACAGTTCTTTTAAAGTGCGCAATCGTTTTTTGGTATTAGCTCTTGTTTACGATTTAAAAAAGTAATTATCTTAAAACAATATAAATGTCGGATCGTGGCCTTAAGATGAGTTTTCGCCGGTGTCAAATTTCCACCTTTGACTCATGGGAACAGCAGAGCTATAAGAGCCAGAGTACTGCGCTAGACGGAAGCATATCTTCTCTATTGACAGCGCGCCAAACTGACGTGCAAGGTTTTCCTTGTAGTCTTTACAATGGGACTTTAAGTGGTGACCCTAATATTTTATGTTTTCATATTTTGAAGTAAAAATAAAGCGTTCCTCTCGCTTGGCACTTTACGAATTCAGGTAATATTTTCGGAGTTGCAGCAGTTTAAATACCCCGTTATTTCACATTTTGAGAGGCCCGAAAATCATGTTTCTAACAAGCATGCTGAAATTTTTAAAACATAGAAGCATAGTTTCAAGTGTGAGTTCTTTTCGTTGATAAACGTGATATGAATATAAAGCGGTTTTGCGTAATAATAATATTAATAATACGCGTGACTTGCTGCAACGCCGTCCATGCGCCAGTCGAGGACTACTCTTACGAGCACCACGCGCCACGCGCTTCAAACACGTTGTAATATGCAGGGGAATACGTGTTTTTACTAAACTGTTCCACGTGCGCCCATTGTGCGAATATACGAACACAAAACACACTTCGGACAAGTACGGTTGCCATTGTTAAGACACCATGCTTATTAAAATACTCAAACGTAGCTATAAAAACGGCCTTTTCAGACTGCCGTACTTAAAAATGTACCACTAACCGAATGTATACGAAACTCAAATAAAGACGCACTGAAATTTGCCACAGATTTTCTGTCAATAAGATTATACAGTCACCGTTTTATTCCCATAGTTGAAGTGGATCTTCGGGAATCTCGCAGGCTAGTTCAGTATTTAGCTCGTCTTGGCGATCGATGAGGCATCTGACAAGCTCATAAATGTCGCCGTTATAGGTCAATCGCTTTTAAGCCTCTAACGCGTAAGGGGACCGCGGTTGCCGAATAGTCAGATCATTCGACTCCCAACAAGGCGATCCGGGCTCGATTCCCGGCGGGGTCGGTCCGGGGAATTTCGTATGTGGGAATTGTGCCGGACGATGCTGCTGGTCGGGGGTTTATTTCGGGGATCTTCCGCTTCTCCCGCCCTTTCATTCCGGTGCCGCTCCATACTCACCTCATGTCACCCCTCACCAGCGCTAATTGTTCTAGGGAACAAGTATGTTAAATAAAGTAAGAGTATGTGTTCAAAAATTAAATATGTTTTACTTACACCGAAAGAAAGTAACCAGTTGAAGAAATTTTGCTTGCGGTAAAGAAATCATGATCTACTACAAATAGAAGCTTTATAAATATTACATTTGGCAATAATAAATTTTTCTTTAAATTAATTACTGCAAGAAAGTGCATTTTCTCCTGAAAAAAAAGTGTTTACATCTTTACCATAAACACTATTGCTAAACAATGTACTGGAAACACTATAATTATTTTTAAAATTACTGTGTATATATACCCAACATACAGTATTTCGTTTTGACAATCACATCGCTGTGATATTTAAAGAGCAATATTCTTTCCGTAGAAATACTTGTGTTATGTCAAGATAGGTGTTTTTAGTGTGAATGCGTCATTGTGACCTATTCTACAATACTTTTACGTAAAATAAATTCGTATTTGTCTACCATTTAAAAAGTATTTGTATTGAAGTTGGTTTTGATGTAGCATATATATATATATATATATATATATATATATATATATATATATATATATGTGTGTGTGTGTGTGTGTGTGTGTGTGTCTGTGTGTACATATATTTATATATAGCATTGCCTTTAACATTAAAAAACTATTTAATGTGGCTTTTCCAATTTTGCGTCAATTTACTTTCAAAACTGTTGGGTTGCATTTTTTTAATGTCATTTGGTGCCATATTGACATTAAAAAGGGATCCATTTTGTTTAAAAATAATTACATGATTTATTCTTTCATTCGGTTAAAAAAAGTCTGATAATTATTCAAGTGGTCGCACCAGTGTTTAGTTAATACAGTTCGTTGTCATGGCAATGAAGTGATATTATAATTAATGAATTGGATTTCGTAACATTCATTAAATCAGTAAATATTTGATGATGTGACATGATCTGAAGTCAGAACAATACGTTTAATTTTAAGAACATTGTTTAAAATTTCAGCCAAATATAAACAGTAACCTCAGTATGACACATGGATATACATAAATACTTCTTCGTTAATTCGCTTACAAGCAATAGTGATGTAGTGGACGATGATAATTAGGTGACTGTAAGAAATTAGTGCTGGCCTACTTGGGTTTCTTTAATATTTTTTGTGCAATATAAGCCCGTTGTCCTCTATTCAGTGATTTGTAATCAGCCTTAGAGGTAGTGAGATCGTTTAAAAGATTCCTTTTGCTGGAATCACAATAGCGCGACAGGCACGACGCGAAGTGCGCAACTTGTCAGCCATTCAGCTTCGAGACTTATGTGACGTCATCAGACGGGTGCAAATTACGAGTAGAAAGAGTTTCTGTTTAATTCGCGGGTGCGACGAAGCTCAAAAACAGAATTAAATTGTATCCCTAATAGTGAAATTGGTGAGTTGGTAGTAAGCTGTATGTATGTATTTTATGAGATTTTTTTATTATTGTTAGCATATCATAACAGTTTTAAGCACACGTGCGATTGTGACTTTATTAAAGCCAGTAGATATTTTTAATATTTTTCAAAATAAGCGAGAAAAAATGGAAATACCGAAAGTATCTATGGCTGTCATACAAGAAGTTAGTATGTAGGGGCAGGGGAAGTATTTACATGTACTTCTTCCTAGTATTTGTCGTTCGGAAGACAAACTACTGTTCGCAATATCGAAATATTTTAATTTCGCATCGCACTATTCGCGTTGTGTCTGTCGCGATATTGTAATTCCAGCATTAGCGAATATCCAGTCAGGCGCAGCGACTTCGCAGTTTAACGTCGTTTACCTATGATCAAACAGACCTTCCGTAATGCTAGTAGCCAGTTAAGTTTTCAAGTTCACCTACACGCGAACGTTATGCTGCGATATACATTTAAAAAGCACACATTACAAGAAAATTAATTTTGTGATCCAACAAAATACATCTAAACCATTGTAATAGAGACGAGTTTTTTTCAGCACTTAAAATCTAGGTCTTGAGCGTGATACGTGGGTATGGATGCGCCGTGATGGCTGGGCGCGGGGAACGGGAGATCCCAGAGAAATCCCGCCGACTAACGACATCTTCCGGTGCGATTCCCGCATGCGAACATCAGGGTAACTACCCCGCCGGGAAATGAGCCCGTATCGTCTTGGTGAGAGGCGTGTGCCGTAGCAACTTCACAACAGTGGCCCCTACCTGTGTTATAAAATACGGTGCAAAGAACTGCACATACGTATATTCCGTTCAACGATGCGTTGCAAAAGTCAGTCAACAGCATACCTACTACAAAACTGATGGACTAATACTACAAATTCGCAATCTTAAGAAATAAAATTTTGTACAAATAAATTATTCTCCCTATAATAATTTCGACAGCTTCCGTAGCCGAAGTAACAATGGCAGCTTTGAACCGGGAGATTCTGTGTAACTATCCTAGGAACTCGATACATTTTTCGTGAGGTAAAGTAAACGTATTAAGTAATTAGTCCAACATCTGACCCGACTACGTAACAGTGGAGAATATATGAAGAAATTATTAAATTAGTCGTATATGTTGTTCGGGATGAAGCAAGCACTTTTGAAATCCTGGTGACTTATTTTATAAACATAATTTTTGGTTTCCTGCGACTTTCTGGTACGAAATTAGCATAATTCATAACAATCGAAGAAAATAATTTGTGCAGTACTTGAAAGTTAATGCATGAGGTGACAAGAAATGTTAATTTTTAATTATTCTTCCAGACAGAATGGCCTTCAAAAAGGCTCACGTTATCGCGAGCAGCGCATATAACACATTTTACAATAGGCAACAGGCGAATTTTCTAACGGCAGTTATTTATTTGCAACCAATATTACTGAAAATTCTTGCGATAAAGAAATCCTTCCGAGAATTGTTGATGAAAACACACGTTCGAAACGCCCGCCGGATCGAGATATGACGTCACCAGACATGAGTGCGCCTATTGCGTCGCTTCGGTTTACACTGACCGTGAAGCGCGTCAGTAAATGATGAGTTGTTTAAGACCACGGTTGCCAAAATAAACGAGCAAAGAACACAGAGCCATCTCAGAGGACAAACTGCACGTTCAACTAGTACGTGTTTTACATAACATTAGTTTACATATTGTCAATACGAGACACAAACGCCAGCAGGTTATGACTTACGAAAATAAACGAAGAAAATATGAGTGCGATTTTCCATAAAATTCCGCTATACACCTAATGTACATATATTATTTGTTTACAAACCGTAAAATTAGTTTTCGAGCATAAATAAAAATGGGTTTAGGTGTAACCAATTTAATGTACACATACTTAAATATTTCTGCACTAAATTTGATTTACACATTAAATTCAATGTGTAAACAGTGCGAGGAAAAATAGTTTACTAATTTTTTTTTCTTACTGTATACGAATCGCATTTTACAAGTAATGGAAATTTAGCACAAAAAATGTTAAAGAATATACACTTGAAATTGGTTATACTTGAACACATTTTTTATTATTCTATAAAACTGATATTACTATTTGAAAACTTAGTACTGGTACATCAAGGGTATAGTGGAATCACAAACGAGAAAAATAATGTAGGTACGAAAATTAAAAATAAAACAGTGTAAAATACTTTCTTCCAAACCAGTGATGAGCTTACATATGTAACAGTGCGGCTAGTAAAATCAACACCCTGCGTTTAGAAAACTAAGGCTGCTTCCATGTATATGCACGCAAATATTTTCAGACGAATCTCTAGGCAATTTATCACAATGACTTACATTGCTACGTAGGATAAACAAATAATAAAATGTCTTGTCAGAATACTCTCAGGCCGGCCGTTTTTTTTCAATGAAATCCTTGCATAACTTACGAAAAAGAAGGAAACTGACCTTATTATGTAGGCAACGAGCAACACACATACCATTGAACATTGAACTTACGGCGTTTTAATACGTTTGGAAAGTGGAATAGACTTTCATCTTATAGTTGCATGAGGAATAACCTGACGGCGTAAGTCGGCCGAATTCTCACCGAATGAGTTATTACACAGATTTTAGGTAGTGACTGCATCGGTAAAGAAGTCCAAAATTTTGCTAGCTTTGTAGGTAATCATAGTTATGTTAAAGCAGTAGAAAGAAATAGGTAACTGGTATTATTTAGTAGACCGGTAACTATGAACAATAATAGCAACAAAACTAACAGTTGTGGTTCTGTCTGTTATTGTTCCTTTGACTGAAAAAAAAATTTTTAGGTGTACACTGCTCCGACTGCAAAACATATTGTTCCTTCAGCTGGACCAATAAGGTTTACTTTTACTGTTCTTAGAACAGTAAGAAGTCGACTGAAGAAACAATATTTTTCTGTTGGTCTCTGAAATTGTTTGATGCTGCATCACTGAATTAAAAATATTGTAGTAGGAAAAATACTTCTTTTGAAATAGTGACAACATACCAGTTTGATTGTCGGTACTATCTCTTCTGTATAGGTAATAATCGGTTCTGTAGAAGTAACAATCTGTTATGTATACGGAGAAAAGAGCTTATTTATTTTACACAATACGTGGTCACTTTTACAGAACAGGTTGTTGTAGGAACAGTCTAGGTAGTACCGATAACCAAATCAGACTGTTGTCCCTATTTTAATAGAAGTAAGGTTCTTACTACGATACTTTTTTTTCCGGTAGATGTTACCTTGATAGCCGATTACAGAAATGTTCTCTTTTCACTTTTGTATGTATAGTCTATTCGCAGGCTGTTATTAAATAAAGTATTTATTACCACTTCAGTCATTGCATTTACGAAAACTCAAAAAGCGATCAGTTGCAGCAATGTTTTAGTTGAAAGTGTGTACACTATAAAAATTTAATAAAAAATAATGTGTGTAATATTAGAGTTTTACTGTACAGTGGGAATAAAAAAACCTTCCGCTTATTAATTTTAGGTTAGTCGTGAAGATGACATATAATGACTGTTGTAGTTATCAACCGAGCAACAAATGCATCTTGTCAACTATAATATTTACTTAACGTCAGTGATATATTTTAAATTATTTTTTAAGGAAGTCAAAACATTTGTGACACTCTACATGCTGTTCATTTTTAATAAGCGATTATATTCAACTTTAACATCCACTAATATCAAGGAATAATAATATTTCCTAGTCATGTCAAATCGGAAAGAAGTAACTAAGCGGGAAAATTGGCAATCGTTTTGAAAGACAGTCGCTAGCTTAAGACAGAAAGGAATACAGAAATTTTTACGATGACGTTCGCTGCAAGAAGTTCTTATTAAGTAATCGTATTTTGTGTCATGTTTATGAACATGTTATGGCTATTAACGTCAAACCAGTGAGAGAGCATTTAGCGCCTCGTGTTAATAGCTGCATAGAGTGTGGTTTTTAATTTAAAGCAAGATGTGAACGGCATAACTAATGAGTCTTTTTTCCTCATTGTTTACGAGGGTAATTTCCACGAATTTCTTGATAGCTGATATGATAACATGGCTTAGTTACTCTTCATGTTCAAAGTAACTGTACTTCCTAAATAAGCAGGGATCTCTGCAAGAGTTTTAGATCCATGAAGTTAAAACATTTAAATCTCATCTATCTATAGCTTACAAAATATCAAAAATAATATTTCATATCTGCCAAGTTTAACCGTAAAATTAATACTTTAACATACCTAAAGTGATTCAAATTGTTCACATTATATGGAAATTATTGTAAATAAATGCCTATTTATCGGTCATTTAGAACAATTGTGTCATGTCCATTTAAAACCAATAGTCATCAATATTTAATAGCATCACTCATGTGCCAAATTAAACGCGAATAGTTAAAGCTGTTTCCGAAAAATAGTATAACATGATTATTTTCTAGTGTAAAAATAAAGATACCACATACTATGATGTACGCATTGGATACCGAAAAATTTTCGCATACTAGTTGAAGCTGAACACATTTAAATCTTTCAATGTATTTTGAAGTCTAATACTAAACACACATAGGGCCACGAATGCTGAAATAGTGCCCAAGACATTAAAAAGCCATGGTAATATTTACTTTTAAATTTTTTACTTATGTGTCAAATATAGTAGGATTCATTGCAATCATGTTCAGATAGTTATAAGGTAAACGTACCCTACTTCGTGATACAAATAGCCTACTTCAAACTTCAGTAACAGAAATATATTAAAAAACATTTTAAATTTGTTGCCAAAACTACACGTGCCTACTCTGTTGTTAACCTAGTAAACTCGGTGTACAGATCCTTCCCTATTTTGTGAAGCCCGCAATGTGAATTATCACGATATTAAGTTATATCACGGCGTATGGCCAGTTTACACTATACAAACTTCAATGCCACGTAAAGTGATATCTTGCTAAAGTGGCCTGTAAAATAGATTACGTGTTACTAAACTTAAGCGTAAAATTAATTATTTCCGCATTTCAAGTTTGGATGAAATGGTTCAAGTGTTTTGGTCAAATGTTTTCAATTATTTGAAAATATTCATATGGTCACTATTCATAAATGTTTTTCTTAAAAATTGCAAACATGAAGCATTGCATTTTGCATATGCGTTATTTTGTATACGTTTCACGATAAAGTTTCAAATTAAATATTAATACTAATCTTAACATGGCTGTCTCCCCATGCGTGAAGAGCTTCGAGTGTTACAAGGTTATTCGTAAACTACTCAGCATCTAAAAGTTAGGAATGCTTAGAAATAACGTTCACGTGTGTGTAGGCTTACCCATTTCAGGTCCACAATTTATCTCTAAAGTTATTTCTAAGCTGCCGAAAATGGCGAAAATGGGTGTCTTGGCGGTACTTTTTGAGTATCTAAATATCGGCAAAGAATTTTTTAACGGTAATCGGGTATACAAAACACTTTATGTCCAATATTGCATCATAATCTGATCGGGTCCCACTGAATGGCTCATAGAGGCGAGTTGTCAGCGAGAATACTGCACGACAGGTCAGTGACTGAGCCTAGAGGTCAGGATGATGCGTGATGCTCGTAACGTGTCGTCCTTACAGCTTCCGCGCATCTATGCCTCGAACGCACAAAATACGTTCACCGAGGAGGCACATTAAAGCAACCATGAGTACAAATGACGATCTAATATTATGTCTGCACACATGCAGCTTTTATCACAGGTGAAAGTCACTCAACTTGGAAACACATTGTTTTTGAATTTGAAATGAAGTGAAGAGATTTTGGTCAGCGCTGGTGAGGGGTGACATTATGTGAGTGTGGGGCAGCGCCTGAATGCAGAGAGAAGGGAAATGGGAGATCCCTGAGAAAACACGAAGACCAATGGCATCCTCAGGCACGATTCCCACGTGCAAAAATCCGGGGGCCGATCCCACCAGGAATCGAACCCGGGTCGCTTTGGTGAGAGACGAGTGCTATCTGCTATAGCAACTACGCCAACCATTGCACCTTCTGAATTGGAGCTTTGACACTGTGACACTGCAGTGTTTTGGTGGGTCACTATGATCCGGCGGTGTCCAAATTCGGCCACTGGTGACTGATTGTGTCGCAGTGACTAGGCCGGTCACTGCTGCAGTTACACAGGTTTATATCGAAGCTTTCAGGCTGGGACACTTGTAATGTGTATCGAAGATTGGCAATGCTGGCAGTGTGTGATACCAGTGACACTTGAGTGTCCTATGGGGTCACTAATGTTCTATGTGAAACTGCCCTTAGACATGCAATTGAAGATTCATAAAACAATAAATATGTTCGATCTTATTTCGACAGACGTGAAAAACTTCATCAACAGCTATGGAATAAATTATCTAATGCCTATTCTTTAAGAATATGCATTAATTACTATAGCTCTACAGAATAACGACGGTACATATAAATTACCGCTTGCTGATTACAGAAACGTAAAATTGGAAACGTATATAAATGTTCTACTTTTTGGAAGAAATGTTGATATTTTACTAGTTACAGCAAATTAAAACTCTCTTAAATTTGTCTAACATTAAAAAAGTATATGTATTTGGCAATGAAGTCAGTGAATATTTGCTCAAAGCAATATTGAGCTTCGGAGTATAACATACGAATCTTCGCAGAAAGAGAGATGTATGCAAATTTTATTCAGTTGCATATACTTTTTATGACAAAAGTTATATCGTTTACTTAAACTGACTGTTTTTTTAACTAATGAGTACATGCTTTCAATGTTTTCGACATTCACTGAATTTTTTGAATGAAATAAAGGCTGATTTTAAAATAATAACCGAATAATGAATGACTGCATTTCCAAAATCAAACAACCCACAACCTTGGTTGTTCAGTCAAATATACCGTGGAACAATGGAGTTTATATACCACATCATCATAAATGTTCGATGTGGCCTTTATGCGCAGCCCGAACAATATCGAAGCGATACGCACACTCGTTCCACACTCTTGTCAACATGTCCGGTGTTAGGGTTTGGTGGCGTCAGTAATTCTAGTTTTGAGGTCAGCAGTGGTAGCCGGCAGTAGTGGACGAAACACACATGATATTTTATATGCCCCCACACAAAAAATCACAAGGAGTATGGTTTGGGCTTCTGGGGGCCAGTGATAAACAGGGCTGTCACCAATTGCTCCGCTACCAATCCAGCGTTGCGGCAACGTCTCTTTCTGGTATACGCGAACAACAAGGTGTCAGTAGGGTGACACACTATTCTGCTGAGAAATGAAGTCCCGTCCCCCTCCATCACCAGTCTCTTACAACCGGAGAAATAACTACTGTGTTAGCGTGTCCAAATAACGTTATTGTTCCACAGTTCACTTGACTGGTCAACCAAGGTTGTATACTGTAATTTTGGTATTAGAGACCTTTAAATTTTGGGCATTCTTTTCTCATCGCTGTGTGATAGTTTCTGACAGCATAGAAACGAAAAGTCTTAAGTGTCTATAGTCAGTTTAATATTTAATTGTGGCTCCTGAACTGTGGTTTATTGATATCATGATTTACGTGTACAAACATATCCAACAGCACCTATAGAAAAGAAGTGTATTTAGGATGGCCTGTCCGTCTGCACTCGTACCAAAGACTTAAAAGTAGTATACTTAGAGGCGATGATTTTTGGTGAAAATAACTATGCAACATTTTGTTTCAGTGCCTCACATTCACATATGCATATATGGTACGTAGATATTGGCAGCGAGCATTCGTGTAGAGACGTCACTCATTTGACAGTACCAATGAAAATAACGTCACTGCGACACCACCCGTCTGTGATTTGCGGGTAGATCGCAACTATGTTGAGAGTTAAAAACAGCCAATCACTGACCATGTAACGAAGCTGCAGATGTGCACGCGAGGCATTGAAACAAAATGTTGCATAATTTTTTTCACCAAAAATCAGTGCCTCTAAGTGTTAAAATGGCTTGTCGAGTAGTGGTTTGATAGGGCGAACTTCGCGAGGCTGTCGATACCAGCCCCGTGTCTGTTTGGCTCCTGCATGTCACGGCTGGTTTCCTATTGGTAGGGACCACTAATTCCCGCGAAAATAATTCTGCAACAACTTGTTTCAGAGTCTTACGTAACATCTACAGTCCTACGTCACGCTCACTACTTGGAAGTTTGAACTCTCAGGCGTCACGTGCGCGTGGTGTCGCAACAACTTTGTTCTGATAGGTGCTGTTAAATGAAAGACGTCTCTGAACAACAACACGCTGCCAATAACCTTGAAGCAGAGCTGCAGGTGTGTACATAAGGCAATGAAACAAGTTGGTGCAATATTATTTCCGCTAAAATCGGGAGTTTCTATTGGCCTGGCTGACGGCTAGCAGAGCAACCGCCTTGCTGGTTGGCGATAGGCGTTTACGCCACGTCGCCGGCTAGAGAAGCCATTTTCCTGGTGTCTGTGCACGTAACACATACACATTAATGTAGGAAAGTGTCCATCAGTTCGCAATGTTCAGTGCACTGAGGGAAAGGTTTACTTCAGTTAAGCAAAATTTACTTTACACGATCAAATATTTTGTAATAATATTTATGTAACTGCAGCAAAATTACTTCGACGTTTTTATTTTGCTGTTCAAGTGTTACGTTTGGCCAGAACATCTTAATTTTTAAATAGTCTTTGCATAAATCTTTATGCCGAGCCATTAAAAATACACGTGGTAGCTACGAGAATCGAAATCGAACCATAACATTCTGAGGATCGCTCGTAAGCATCCACGGCCAAGACTGAACTTTGGTGGTTGATACACCCATATATCGTTTTTAAATACATGACTCTCATGCCGTTATTTATCAACACGTGTTTTATTTACTGTTCGGTTTCTGTATAAATTATTTTATCGGAACTGTTTGTACCTGAATGAATTACCATCAAACACACGCCAGGTGTGTTTACAAACTACCTCGTGTACAAACATTAATATGTGGCGTAGGCAACATAATGCACATTTGTGTAGTACTTACTTCAAACAATTATTACATTTGGTACAACATTATATATTTTATGGTCAGGCATACGTTTTTTGCGAAGTAAACTACATAATTTGTTTCGTCAAATAGTTAAGTATGTTACGTTTCGTATTTTTTCCGGTAACACAATATTTCGTTGGCTCAAGCAAATATTTATTTCGCCATATTGAAACAAATATTTTGTAAAAAAAATACTTAATTAAAAATACTTTAGTTCTACACTACTGTTTTCTTTATGATCAAGCGATTTCTATTATCTTCGTGACGTGTCTAAGGACATATTTATTTAATGGTTTTTCCTGACCGAAAAAATTATTTAAATATTATAAACTGGGGCAATAGATTTTATCAGGAACATTTTATAAAGTTACCTTCGCCTGTATTGCTAATGGAAGTCGTATGGATTGTAAAAGGTCATCTTGATTAGTTTTGAGGCGTTCATTAGTTTATCTCAGAGAATAAACATTTGTGTGAAATAATCTTTTGCTTATAAAGGTTGGCAAAACATTAGATATCACATAAATTTTAGGCACTGATAAATAAAGTTTACAAATTATCCAAGCGTCTTGCTTAGAGTAAAAGAACGTACAACCGTTTGCAATTATGAACAAGTATTGTTTTCTTCAATTGCGATCTTCTGCCTGATATCCCATAATTTATTACATAATTTATATACATAAAAGAACGTGTGTAATTTTATGTGTAAGCTAATTTTGCACGTGTTTTAAATAAATCAGATTAATATTCTTGTTCCGTATCATATGTATTCTAGATAAACTGCTGTTTACAATTACAAATTTCTATCACGAACCACCGTTAGCTCAAATATACAGTTTCTCTGAACTTTTATTTTACTAGGCCTACCTAACTTTACTAGTGACACTTATTAAAAAATGTTCAGATACAGAAGTAAATTAGCGTTGCGCTATTTGTAATTTGAAAAATTCCATGACCGACAAAAATACAAATTATTAAAATATTTTCGAAAAGTGTTTAAATTTTCCCCAATACATTACTTATAGTCGATTTCAAAGACTCGTTGTTAAGTACTATTGTACAAGTCAAAGTGTTTTTGAGAAGTTGAGGAAACGCAAAATAACGTAGGCGTTTAGTATGTTTGCTTCGTAGCGATTTTATTGGCCGCTGTATAAAGCGAATTGCTCAACAACGACCAACATTCATATTATTTAGGTTCTAACGTGTCTCTATCTTATAATACTGTGGCCATATTTTAAACACGGGTGATTGTTCTGCAAGAAGATGCTGAATTATGACGGTAATTCATTTTGTTGGGAGTAGAGGGGAGCATTATTTGATTCTACTTGGACGGTGTCCAAGTTTAATGTTTCTCTATCATTCACTTTAAGTCATGGAAAATAAACATTATTCAATACTATAATGTTCGTGTTTTTTCATTATCATCGAACACAGTTTATTTGTTACGAGAGGTGCACTTTATTACGTGTCGTCTTCTGAGATAGGATTGCGTAATTTAACTAGGTTTTTGCAACAAGTTAGTTAACCAAATTCTTTTTTCGGATAATGTCAAAGTAAATTTTTTATAAATGGAGATAGGGAAACATATTTCGTATCAAATATGATAATAAAATGCTTTCAATTCAAAAGTGTTTGTTTTAGTAAAATATGTTTTCCTAACTATTATTTTTATTTAATTTTTGTACTGGATATAATTTAAATACACAGAGGTTTCACTATGGGATTTAAAACGGTCACGAATGAGGTGGCGTAACGGTTAGCACGTTGGACTCGTATTTCGGCTGAGCCGCGTTCGTTCCCCGACTCATGCCATTGTGTTTTCGGTTTTCCAAACCATCTCCCAGCTCATGTCCTCTTGTAAATTTGTGTGTAACTATCTCTAATGACCTCCCCGTCGACGAGACGTATAACCCATCTTACCTTCAAGGGATAAATATATATTAATTTTTTATCGATTTTATGCGATTACTTCTGTTACAAAATATGTTTGGTAAATGTGCAGTGTTAAGGGAAGATATATGTAATGTATTTTGGAGATCATAATTGTGTTATATGTTCATCTTATATTGTACTAGTAAAGATTCTTGAAAGTTAACCTCTATTTCACTTGTTATGATTCTGCATGACAAATATTTATGACAATCAATTTATCAAGAATATGTTCTGTGTTATGGCCAGGACCATGAATACTTTGCAAAAAGAATTTTGCCCCAGTTTGTTCCAGTGCCTTTCGTGTACATCTGCAGCTGTGCTCCGTGGTAACTGGCAGTAAGTGTTTGTGAAGTATCGTCTTTCAATAGACTGCGCCAAACACATTGAGGTTAACTACAGCACCACATGTTTGTGATGTGCGGGTCGAACCTCACGTCACGCGAAAGTTTAAGCATACAATCACTGACTACGAGGCAAATGTGCAGGTAAAGCACGTAATTCACTTAAACAAACTGGGGCTAAATTATTTTCGCGAAAAGTTCATGGCCCTAGTTATAGCTCGAAGATTGGAAAACAAAAAAAAAGTAATAACCGAAACCCCCTTAAACGGAGACCGTACAATTTTATAATATGTAGCAAAGTTACGTTTATATTTGAATTTAACATTTATCCGGTTAGCACACGTTTGGAGTGCTACAGTCTGAAAAGGCGATTTTTAGTTATTTTTGAGGGTTTATAAACAGTGTTGCAATGAGCATGGTGTATTTACAATGACATTCCGTCCTTATCTTAAGTTTGTTTTCTTTCGAACATGGGCACATTGGAAACGTGTGTAATCGTTTCGTAAGAAAATGTATTTACGAACACTCTACAACGTATCTGAAGTGCGAGGCAAGTGGCACCCTTAATAAGAATAGTTAAATCTCAGCAAGCTATTCAACTTACGTAGAGGTTTTGGGATAGTAAAATTATTTTCAAATCTACAAGCGAGTATTTTTAAAATTCGGTTATTATAGAGACCTGGATACTGTCATATCAAACATATAAAAATCACAGTTTTTCATATTTATCGATTTTGTGATTTCAGCCCTCATCTTTCTGAAAACGGATTTTAATTTTTTACATAAATACAAATCATACTATTTACTAGTTCGGTATGAATATACGACCACTAATAAAATATCTACCTTGCAAAAAAATCTTATCGAATTGTGATGAGCAATTTAGATTTTATTGACGATTAAATATTCCAGTCGTTCGCTGGACCTCTTAAAAAACAAAATATTTATTCTGCTGCCACACATAATGTTTTCCTGTATACAATTATAAAAACACATTATCTTTAAGTATATTAAAAATGTATATTTTTAAAAACGTTTTCGTGTGGTGAACTACAGACTGCTAGACTGCAGAGTGCAGTCCTGCGCGCTAATGCGGTCCTGCTCGAATTTCAGTAACGCATAGACGGTGTGACAGCGAAGTAGAATATTTGTGTAAGTTTACGCAAACAACGCTGGGTCGTATCGAAGAAGCTGCCGTCGGGCCGTGTTGCGCCGACAGACGTAGACAATTAACTGGGCTGCGGATTTGGAAAACATTTCACCGGCAGACGAGCACGAACCCGCATGGCCCGGTTTACAAATCGGCCGCGGATCCGCGATTGCCAAACATCGGGGCGCTCCAGGACGATCGACACGTCTGACGCCGATTGCTCGTTGTGTTTTTTTTCCTCCCTC
The DNA here is from genome assembly GCA_003012365.1 of Medauroidea extradentata. NCBI lineage: Eukaryota > Metazoa > Arthropoda > Insecta > Phasmatodea > Phasmatidae > Medauroidea > Medauroidea extradentata. Next base: position 75,330 of record PNEQ01105628.1, on the reverse strand, counting down.
TTTCCTTCAGCCTTGATGGAGTTCGCGGTGACTTCTCTGCCGTCACGCACGTCTGCGGCACATCACGCACTCTGGCGGGAGCATGCGCGGAACAATAGGGGCGAGTGTATTATGTACCCGAGTCGGCCAGCAAACCCGATAAACCTACTGTCGCGTGGAGAAATATCTTCTCCAGTGTTGCCAGATCTAGGCATTAACTCTACAACCGATTGAATAGGTTATAGGTAGGGACCCTGTTTTTTTTTCGCGATAAGAATTTTGCCCCCACTTTGTTACAGTGCCTTACGTGCACATCTGCAATTCTGCTTCATGATTATTGTCAGCGTGTCTATATGAAGAGCCGAATATCATTTGCCTGAGCCAATTACAATAAAGTTTCTGCAATATCTCACAGATGTGATTTGCCGGTAGAATCCCAAGGCTCGAGAGAGTTAAAATATCCAATCACTGACCTCGAAGCAGAACTGCAGATGTGCACGTAAGGTACTAAAACAAAGTGGGGCAACAATCTTTTCGCGAAAAACCAGGGTCCTTTACTATTTCAGATCAATGTGTGTTATACATACCTATGGATTTTTTTTTACGATTCTGCACAATATATCAGTACCCAAAAATAACTGCAAAAACCACCCATCTGTGTAATTTATCGGTAGCGAGAAATCTAGCCTGCTAGTTCACTGGATTACCTGAATTGAACCCACTCGCTTATAGTTTTTTGAATGCTATTTCTGAGCAGATATAATAGTCACAAGCTAGGAAGTATTTGTGTAATCTTCTATTTGTCTAACTCTGTATAAACCTCTCGACGACTTGGGCTTATGACAATCTGAAGAATAGATTCTAGTGAATTTTCTGGTTGCTTTGTTGATAACCCTATAAAGTTAACGTTCTGTACTAAGTTCCCGCTTCTTTTTGCTTCGCAGTCGTTTTAACATGTTTTGTCAACGGTTATATGACAAATATTGTGATTATGAACGTTACAGTTATTCTGCTTGCGTTGTGTCAACCTAAGTCATAAGTACGCTTGAATTAAAACATCCATGTAGAGATAAGGGTGTTTGAAGGTTTTCAGAATGAGTACGCGTAAAGGCAAAAATGTATATTGCAATACTCTCTCTATCATCAGAATTAATTTATATTTGCATGATTTTGGTATTTATGGTTCTCTGTACGTCTAAAAAGTGTTAAAGCTATGCCTGGTAAGTTGACAATGATTCCGAAAACGTTATTTTAAAGCAACCTAACATCCATATTGAATATTCAGTACATTTTTAGGGAAACATATATTTATTCACACTCTAAATTTTTTGTGAAGCAATAAACTTAGTTTCGTTTGCAATCAAAGAATCACAAATTTTGTTATTAAAATACAGTCATAAAATTTTTTTGCAGTGAAATATAGGCCTTTACGTTGTTTTAAAGTTATATGATACTCAAAAATCTTGCCTTTAATTTTGCTTTTTCATAATCTGTTTTACAAAAAATATGACAGAAATTTTTATTGCAATGAAGTGTAGTGAACTTTAAATATTAGGACCCCTAAAGGAATGCCAACATACGTTGTACCCTGTGTGCCTTCATATTTTTGTTCATTTTAAGAGTGTTCAAAGTCTATTTTTGTGTAGAACATTCCGTCAACTATCGCTTGACTTAATTATATCAATATGAAAAACTACAATGTGGTGTTATCAAATTTGTAAATTGTGTCATTTCCTAACAATTTTCTTGGAAGAAATATTTTTGCTAGTCATTTTTTTTTATTTCTTTCAAATATCAGGGAAGGAAAATTACCACGAATGTGAGAAATGTTGAAATTTATGTGGTAATTTTCATTGCAGATAACTGGCAACACTGACGCTCCTTCGGCCTGGAAACCTCTGGCCGCGCGTCTGCAGTCTCTCCTCCCACAATTGACTAGCGTGCTTCTAGCGAACGTGTGATACGTGTAAACTCACTACTTACTCCCTGTAACTGCGTGCCTATTGCGAGAACTATGAACACTACATCTTGACAAACGAATAAGAGACGGTTACACTCTACAGTTGATTGAGTCCATGGGATACAAGAAATAATAAAAGTACTAGTTCATTAAGTCTACTCGTACGTGGTAAAATTGCAGTTTTAAAGGCGGTGGAATTTTTATTCAAAAGCAACCTATTTTGTGCGACGTATATACCAAACATATCACGCACAAAATATTTTGTATTTTAATATAGATAAAAATAAATTTGAACCATGGTTAAAGAATCGTAAAAGCATGCCTATTTTTCGGAACTGTTAAAACAGTTGCCAACTGTTTAACGATAAATAATTAAATAGTGTATGGGATACACAACGGTAGCGCATCACATCAGTGATTTGGCAGACATCGGAATTAGTGTCCGTAGACGTCTACCGAACTGAGAGACATCTAAAGTCAAGCAAGGGAATTTCGAGGCCAGGGAAAGGTGAAGTACCCCGAGAATAAAACACTGACCAGTAGCAGCGTCCGCCACATTTACCACATGATAAAATTTGTGGCTGACTGCGCCAGGAACCGAACCCTGGTTGCCTCGGTGAGAGGCGTGTAATATCTCCATCGCAGCGGCACTTAGTATCATCGTGAAAAACAAAATATTAAAATTTTAAAAATAATAAAATAAAAACATACACATGTACAACATATGGAGGATTTGTGTTTCTTTGCTTCACGTCAAAACTATTGTCAAAATATCCACGACACACAATTGCTTTAATCGCTTTAATCACATTACAGGAGCTCCAATATGTAGTCGTGGTTTTTACGTAGCGTTACATAAACGTGTGTGTAAATCATGATATGTATTGGTAAGGTTCATGTCAGTCGTAACGAATAAAATTATTATTCTTTTCCAATCGCTGTGTTTATACAACACAATTTCATTCAAGTAGCTTGTTGCTTTGTAGCTTGCGACTCCAGTTTTAATAGTTCCGAAGGATTTATAACGTAACATTAAACAGCAACTTAATAATATTTTAAGTCAAACATTTGTAAAAGAAAAAAGGAATTCAGACCATTTAACGTATGACTTTTAATTTAGTTAGCAGAACTTAAACGTCTCATCAACAGTAGTGTCATTAAGAAGGGATGGCATCAAACTAAAGCTAAAACAGTTTATTGAAACCGAGCGATGTGGCACTACAGTAACACGTTGGAATCGCATTCGGGAGGATTCCAGGTTTGATCCCCTGCTCCGGCCATCCTGATTTAGGTATCCCGTCCCTTCCCGGCGAATACTGCGATGGTTCCTCGTAAAATAAAAACGAGAAACATTTTTTTTTTATATTTTGTACCCAAATTTGTTGGTAGTTTAATGGGCTTTTGGTGAACTATTCATCACGTTGTAAGGTTTTAAATTCTAGTAAGCATAAGCATTTCAGTTACAGTAATGAACTACTACGGCTAATAATTTGTTCGAAAGAGTACAAACAATGTTAGGTAGTTTTCATATTTTTTTTAAGGATGAGAATTTCTGCACGTGTTTTCAGCGTTTGTATATTTACTTCGTTCTCATCGAGAGATTTATAATTCAGATGTATCTTCCATGTTTGAGGCGCAAAAACAGAAGTGGTTAAGTCCAGACTCGCTTGTTAAAAATTTCCGTAAATTCGCAGAAATATTTACAGAAAAGTACTGTAACTATACGGAAGTGGCTTACGTAATTTTGGTTTACAAAAGTTTGTCCGTATTGCCAGTTTACGGATGTTTTCTATAAATTCATGGAAATATGATTCTACAATTTTAAAGCATATTTTATGGCGTTTCTTAAAAAAAATGCTGGTATTAAAAACACTATGACACCTAGAGTTAATGTAAATGCACACTGGTGCGATACTAAGAGAAGACAAGACAAGCTATGATAATAGAAGCGAAGCACTGCATCCTGGTTGTCCACACTTTGCCGCGAAGAGAAGATGCAAGTGACTGAAGTGTTCCGAGGAGGACTCACACATCTTCTATTATCCTCGCTTCACATATCCTGCAGTGGGCGGCCATGCATGTCACTACATGGAACTTATCACAGCTGGAAAAATATCGCACCTCTTCTCTGCGTTTCGCGACAGTGGGTATGCACCTTTAAAGTTATTTAGTTTCTATAGAGTAAAATATTTTTCTCATAATGATACTAACGAAGTTCTGTAAAATTAGGATGTCAAAAACAAAAGTTGTCTCTTATAAAGTTGGTCTCTTACCACTGCATGGTACTCGTTTCACTGACTGTCGTGTCGTTGAGCCGACTCCCCGTGGCTCCGTGGCTCAGAGCCGACCCCCCGTGGCTCAGTTGGTTGAGCGGCCGACTTTGGTGCGAGGGGTTCTGGGTTCGATTCCCAGGTCAGGCTGGGTGTTAATTTGTGTTTGTCCATTGGGTCGCAAACCTTGTCACCATAAAAATTGTCTCGCGAAAATTGCTGGGGTCACTCGAAATATGTCACAACCTAAAGGGGGGAATGGTTGGTGCAGTGTTGATGCGGAAGCTTCCGCATCGCCACTGCATCAAACATTTTTATTTAAAAAAAAGTTGTGGTACAGTGGTTAGTGTGTCTACTTAGGAATCGTAAAGTCGTGAGTTCTAATCCCACCAGGTTCGAAAAATTTTTTTACGTTGCTAAACGGTGTGTTAAGAGGGCGTGGTACTTAATCCAACGTTAAAAGCGTTAGTCTATAACTGTAGGTCTCTTGAAGCCAATCTGCGAAAATTAAACAATAGACGTACTAGACACTAGTTTTAGCCAACGTTTTAAACAAAATTGTTATCAGTGTTACGAACTTCTGAGGCAAAATCTCTGACGCCGGAACCTCGTGCATTTAACAGGGGCGCAAGAGATGACGCGTAACGAATTTGTAATTCTGGATAAACGCTTACTCATAAAGTGGGCAAATACCATTATATAGGATTTGTCATTGAGTATTTTATCCACATTGGCTTCGAAAAATGCGTAGAAATCAATTGATGTTTTCAGCGTTTATTTATCTATTACGTACTCTTAAGATCTCTAGGAAACATAGGAAATAAAGTAATTTAGTGTTTACGGAAAATGGAGCGCCAGTAATTTAATGAAGTTCAAATTTTGTGAGGAAAACGGATTTTCCGTAATTTTGCATAGGCTTCCGTTAGCAAATAAAACTGAGTGTCCGTTGTTTTACGAAGACTTCTGAATAGTGTTTTGCCTGTACTTTTCCGTAATTTCACGGATATTTTGTCTAATAGTGCTGCCACGCTCGGCCGGAACCTCATCTCCTCCATGCGTCCCGCGATAAACTGCCTTACTGTGTTTTCGTTGTCTTTTTTGTGTATTACTTGTAAACAACGACTCTATTATATCAATAGTATATTGTATGAAATAAAGTTCAACTATCCGGATTGTATTTTTGTAGTTACAGCAGCATAAAAAACCGTTTATAGCCATTTCAAATGGCCCCAAAATAATGTAGTATACGAGTTGCATTTTATATTTATAGAATCATATATTGAAGTCAGTAATATTTTCGTAGATACGCGTATAAGAATAAATTTATTAGTTTTGCTGGGTACTTTGACCGCAGGGGTATTGACCGACTCAAGACATTTGTTTTGCGACCATTTAATTGAAAAACAAATACTTACAGTCAAGTATTATTTCTTCATCAAACGGCAACAAATTAAATAATTGAGTTGGTCACTGTTACCCCATGCAGTCAAAGTATTCACATAATGAAGGTTTAGAAAAAAAATCATCTATTCAGCAGGTTAAAAGTCATCTTATGGGTATTACAACCACATTTTCCTTGTCGACAGAAAATGCTAGAATTTACGCGTTAAGGTATATTAGGTACGCCTTAGTTAAGTGTCGAGCATATATATATATATATATATATATATATATATATATGCCACCACTATGTTGTTAATCTAGGTGCGACTTACATTGCTATAGGCATACAGGATGTTCCGGGAGGAAAAGGCTAATATTCCGAGAGATGATAGTGGTCATTGTGATCAAAAAAATTAATTTGCTCATGGGGTAAATATGGGAGGGTTGTCGAGAGACAGCTCCATTTGAATGGGAATATTGATAAGCTCTAAAATTACTGTGTTATTATATTGTTTTATCTGCAGTTATATTCTTTGTTTCAGTTACAAAGAAAACGTAATACGTAATAAAAAAACGCTGTTTTTCCATAGCTGTAATACCAAGATTACAATACAAAACCAACTTGTTTCATGTCACGCAAAACGCAACGTTTAAGTTCACGGTCCACATAAGTCGGTTAGGCCTACCTGTGTATGTAAACACGATTCCAAGGCAATGCATTGCCTCCTTGATTGTGACATGACCTGTCAGCGCAATGGGGAAATTACCTGCAAATAAAACACTAACAGTAATTTTATAGATTATCAATGTTTAGGCTACATTCAAATGGTTCTATCTCGACAACCGTCCCATATTGACCCCATGTTCATGTGGGACTTCTTTTATCACAATGACCAGTATTATCACCTCCCAGAATAATGCCCTATCCTCTCGGGAACTTAATTGTATGTGAGTTTGAAATCTAACTTATTTCAAATGAATTTGCAAAATTTCCTTGTCTCGAGTTATAATAAAATATGTCTGTTTATTCTTTACAATGAAAACTGTCAACAAATAAGTATTTTAATGCCCAATAAATCACTCGTAAACATCTACTTATAAATGGTTTGCACTGTAATTGAACGGTATGGAGAAAAACAATGGTAACCCACATTTTTTTAAATATTTGAGTTTTATGCAGGAACACAATTGTAATCTCATACCTTACATTTCGATATAAGAGATTAAGCAGTATGACCACAAATGTCAGCACAGTGTAGTAATGGTTCTGTTGCAGGCCCAGCTTTTATAACTTATTTCGCCAATTGAATTTTCATATTTAATATTATTATTGTGTGATTGCTTATTTTTATGGTTGTATACTAACATCTAAAAACGTCATTTACAAACAATGATCTTTTAACGGAATTCCTTTGTCAAATTGCACCTTATCTTTACATGTGCATAACTCAGCTGTGATACGTGGTGGGGTACCATTATATCCCTTCTTGCCCTTCAATTACTGTAGAAATGCTTTTGTCGGAACGCAATATTGTGATATGAAGCTGAGCTCCACATAATTTATTTTATAACGAATGTCCTTAGCCTTGGTCTCGTTAGGGCTGTAGAGTTGGAAGTAGGGTTGGCCCTGTGCATTTCAGTGTGGTGTACGGAGGCAAATGTTTGTTCCAGTCAACCATGTATACGTTTGTATGTGTCGAAACAAGTATGTATTTTATCTAACCAAGTCTTTGTAGCTGTAGCAGTATATGAAGTATGTCAAATATTGGCTTTGTTGTACAAACAAAATGTACTTTTAAATGTTTAAACCCTCTTGTTGAGAAAACTAAACCTGCGTGCTAGCAAATATTTCGTTGATTCAAATTTCACACGCTTGTTTCGTCATATACGAACAAGTACACGGCTGAATGTACTAAACATTTTTGTCTACGTGCGAAGTTTATTGTCCCATGCTATTAAGGTAAAGTAAAACAAATCGTACGCTCTTTTACATAATAGTGAGTGGAATGAAATATGTGTGTTATCTTATAATGTAACAGAATATTTTTAACAAATGAAATAAGTGATATTGAAACAAATTATGAGTAACTGACCAATGTTCAAAAGGTTTTCTACGAATTTTTGCGCCCTCTCATAATGGCACCTGGTTCGGCCACACCGGTCGAACCACCAGGGATAGAACAAGTTGTTCACACAGGAAAGCGGTAAGGAAACGACCATGGCCTATAGAGAATAACGGTACCTACAGTCACCTGGTTTGATATTGGAATACTATTATAAACGGAAATAAGGATGGCCGGACCGGGAATCGAGCCCGCGTTTTTCCGCATGCGATATAACTGCACTTCCGTGCTAGGAAAATCTTGGTTTGACACCGAGGAGCCGATTAAACATCACTGACTTTTATGTGTACAGATACATTATACTTGCCTGAGTTCAAGTTGAATGCGCGCATAGGACTTGCAATAAGAGGTCACGTGATAGCTGCATATCAGATGCCAAATTACTGGAGATTGTGCTTTGCACATGCCTAGACGTAAGTCAATTTGTCTGTTTGCGTAATCGCCGTCGGAAAAAAAAACTTAGGAATTATTTAATCCCAAATACGACTATAAGTTCTGCGCTTGCATTACATCTGTGGAAATTGCAGGTGGTTATTTTTGATCAGTATTTTAGGTGGGACATTCTGTGTAACTTTTCGAGACCAACCGAAGTCCTCAGGAAATTTTTGCAACTTAAATTCTAACATTTTTGGCTGGCTGTTTTTTTACTGATACACATGCCTAATCATAACATCACAATTTTCAGCTTATTTATTTAGTAGCGTAGGCCTACAACAAGAGTGGCAATTTTACTGTGCATAAAATATATTTTACTGGTAATTAATATTATTTTAAGATTTTAGATACTATTAAAATTAATTAAGAAAGCATTTATTTTGTAGGTAATACACGTACTCAAAGGTTTTGTCGCTAACTTACCAAACAACTCCAAACAAATCCAGAGTTATGTGTGGCATATTCAGCAGAAAATCGAAAATATAATGTACTCAAGTCACGATGTGATGGCATAAAGCTACTTGCGGATATGAATAAAGGTGAATTGTACGTATTAAAAAATACATCCATATTTATGAAGTGGGTAGAGCAGTGCGAAGAATGATAGACCTCGAGGAAGAATTCCCTTTCTTCTGCACAACTGTTTTTTGACCCTGTCTAATGAATTGTGCCTAAACATAGCTCACTTTAATATTTATAATGTCTAGCCCTGTGTTTGGCGTAATTATTGATCACGAAGTGAATTGGTGCGAATTATACTCTTATAGGCCCAATTCCTCTAACCTGTATTACTGTCATAATTTTATGTAAAACTACCACAATGGACTCCACACATATTGATTGTTTTGATATAGTTTGGAAAAAAAAAGCATTTCAAATAGTAGTCTATTTGTTCATAACGTTAGTCAGAATGTAACGCTGACAATCCTGCTTGCTACGAAAAAAATAACATTTTCATGCTTGATTTAACGTGTGGAACTTACCAATGTTGGTGCTTTGTAGTATGTGTATGTACGTGAATATGGTGTAATTTTAATGATATGAACTTAAAAAATGTTAAAGGCCCGTCAGTTCGCTAAATGTACGCGGTTAAGTGGGCTATTACTTCACATAAGCAACGTACTGTATTTCAAGCGAAGAGATTTTGGAAACTCTTGATTGACTTCCCATAGTAATTGAAATACAGCAAATGACGGCCTTCTCTGATTTTATCATCATAATTAAATTACTATTAGGTACACATTTAACTTACCTATGAACTGCTTGAAATTTATCTAAGCTACGAAGTCTTCGCGAGGGTAAAATAACTAATAAGTTACACAACTAAAACTAAACATGTTTGAACCGCATGCTGCAGAAAGCCAACAAGTCCAATATGTTCACATTTACCTTTTCGGATGTGAATGAGTCAACGGATTATGTAACACAGAAGGGAAACATGTCCGCATGATAGCAGAGGGTTGGCAATGTCTTTGATATTGTCTGTGTACTGCAGATAGCGAACAAGTACACGACAAGATTACCTTTCTTATGCGGTTCATTTACTCTCAAGCGGAAATATTAAAGAAATTATCGTAAGACACAGATTCAAAATACACTTGTAGAAAAATATTTCTATAGAATATTTTATTTCCAATAAAAAAATGAAAACAGAAAGTAAATGTTATACCGTGTAGTTAAACAAAGCATTGACATCGTCAAGTTTAACACATTCATAATTGATACAGAAATGAAAAATGCAATGCTTGGAGGAGTTACTTTTGAATATTTGCTAGCACTCCACATGCCGAAAGGCTAATTGTGTTTCTGTTAAAGTTGTGTAATAACATATTGTTGCAGCTAGATTTTGATTTTGATGTTTTATAAGAGCGTGTATGATACTGATCTTTGAAAATTCTTGCAATGGGAGTGCATGACTGGATTTAGTTGCTTAGACACACTCCATCGCAAAATAAATAACTGTAAAAAAAACTAAAAATAATAGAAAAACATAAATAAGCAGATTATGCTTTAGTCAACAGGATACATACACAACATAAAATTCCAAAAAATGGCTTCGTGTCAAATAAAACAAGAAACAAACAGACAATAAACGAAAATAATACAAATCAAAAATAAAAAAGATGTCGCAATCGTGTTCCTGAACCCTGTGTGTCTACCTGATGACGGGAACATATTCCATTTCCCGAAACGTGGTTAATACTAACTGGAAAACTACTGTGTTTTGTTTCATCTCATCGTTGTGTCGTTTGTTGATTTTCTGTTCGTGTCTATGATATCTACTGTGTTTTTTTTCGTCTCGTCGTTGTTGCATGTTAACTTGTGTTTTTTTATTTTTGATTTGTATTATTAATATTTATTATCTGTTTGTTCCTTGTTTTATTTGACCCGATTCCATTTATTGGAATTTTATATTGTGTATGTATCCTGTTGACTAAAGCATGCTCTGCTTATTTATGTTTTTCTATTATTTTTAGTTTTCTTTGACAGTTATTTATTTTGTAATGGAGTATGTCCAAGCAACTAAATCATGTCATGTATGAGACTGTCGTTTCTTGCTTGTTGCTCGCCGAATGTGACCAAAGAGTCATGTGACACTAATTATAATGTACGATTAATTGAACTTTGGAACGTTTTAACGTGATATTTCGTCGAGAAATTAGTGTACGGGACTAATTTCCGAAGCAATCCGATCCACGTCGCAGCCTTCGCTAATAAAGAAGAGAAGGAATTCGGTACGGCTTTCTGACGGGGCGTTTTCCAGCCACCGGGCGACTGTGTCCGAAGCAGTTTCATTGAGAAGGAACGAGCTAGGAATTTCATTATCGGAAATGACTTGGCGAAGCTGGAGCGCACGTGACCAAGTGCATGACCAGGCAGAAGTTCGGACACGCAGACTCCGGACACCCACCGATGAATGGAGATCCGGCCACAGCTCGGCCCGACTTCGGGTCCCGTTAGGTCGCGCTCTGATAGGTCGCCCACAACCTCGCCATAACTCATTTCCCTGCAGTCGTTAGCGTTGTTCGTCCCTCGAGAGCGGTCGCCGATTTTTATCGCCTCGCCCGGCCGGCCGTCCCCTGATAACCACGCCGGGCAAAAAGTCTTCAAAAGGACGGAAAGGAAAGGAGAGGCAGGCAAGAGGGTATTTTCGTGGCGAAAAGAAAAGTTCTCGTTTCGCCCGTGGACGCGTGGCGTTTCGTTTAACGGTCTGTGGTTTTGAATAGAAGCAATCAGAAGTGGCGATTCTGTGGCGGGGCTCCGTCCTCCGTTAGGCAGTCAAGACGTGTCGCTCGCTCGGCCGTTGTCCAGTCGTTCACGTGGCTCAGCGCAAGACGTGACAACACCGCAACTCTCCCGGAAGTGTCTGCAGCCGTGCTCGTGGCAACGTGGCCGAGCACAACCCCGTGATGCCAACATCTGAGGTCGGCGCTGACATTCGAGAAACTTCTTCCTTGGAACTGTAGTATCGGGAGATTTGCGTTCGTGCGCATTGCCTAAACACATCTCTACTTCGGAGCAACGTGTGTAAAATAAGCTGCCGTGCGCACGTTCTGCTGCGATGTTCACCATCGAATGCGCTGGCAAGCAAACTATTCACGGTTCAGCCTTTGACATTGTTTACATTGAGTCACTTCCTGAGAAATGTGTAGTCTTTCAATCGCATACACAGTACTTATGTTATTCTATGGCCAGATCAAAGCTTCGTTTGTGACATGCGCATATCCAAACTGCTGAACTCCTTTCTTGGATATACTTAAAAATATTAATCTACAGCTGACTGACTTTTGCAGTGTTTGTAATGAACTATGCTGGAGAAATTTTGTCTGAATTCCTAATTTGAAAATGGGTAGAGATTTTAAGGCAAAGATATAGTGTAAGTAGCTACTCACATGGAAATGTTATGAACCCAACTTTTTAACGTGAGTATTTTGTCAAATGAAGAATTCAAATGCGAATAACCACGGGAAAAAATTATTCTTCGAAGGAAATCTTCGAACATTTTAACGTCGACAAGCATACACTTTTTTAATATATCATTAGTTGAAGAAGATGTATGAAGTCTCAAAATTTTATGTAATTGTGTAGGGCCTGTGCCTATGAATTATAATTTTAGTATAAACATTGTCCTATTTTTCAAACAATTCGTTTATAAACACATCTCAGCGGTCACTTTGCCGTTATATAAATAGCATCCACGTCAGCGCTTAGCACTTCGCTGTTAAGGTCATAATAAATAATTTGTACTGTTTTTACGATGGCAATTTTTAATTCTAAACGAGAGTAGATATCAAAAACACAGTTTTGTTAATAACAGTTTGTACTTAGTTAACTGATATTTCCAAGACAAAATATATAATGGTTTCGGTTAATTATACAATTAAGGAAATTCTAATTAATGAACTAAATAACTAAATTTATATAGTGTTTTATCTATAAATGTTTTCCGTAAAATCAGTGTATTTTGGTTTACCCGTAACTCCGTAAATAACTGTTCTTGAATACTGTCCTTTTCCACGAAAGTTAAGAAGCTATTACCTATAAATGCAACGTTGTATTTTTGTTCTATCGGTATGTCATTAAAGAGACAAAATGGTGAACATGGCTAATATGGTATTTGTAGAGCTTCAGCCTTTGGTAAAGGAGGAAAGTACATAATCGAATCTATAGTTCAGTCATTTGGCTCTTGACGCGTTGAAGGTACAATTTTCGTGCGATTGGACTAAACGATAGGTATCGGGACCGTAACCGCGCGGGCTTTAAGGAGTGTTAGACAATTTTATTGTATTTTCAATTTTGAAACATAAAATTTATTGAAATATTATTACAAAAATTTTCTCTTCGACAAACCATAGGATATATTCGTGGTGAAATGCTTGACACAAATAATGGTGGAATCTTTCAATAATTTGTCATGAAGAATCAATACGTGACCATTCTTGAAAACTAGGCTATATTTCTCTTGCAATTATTCTACATGACAAATTAGAGAAATATTCCAATACAATTTTTGTCAAGCATTTAAAAACAATATGTTCTATGCTTTGTCGAAGAGAAAATTTTGATAATACAATTTGAATAAATGTTATGGCTGAAAAACTGACAATACAATAAAATTGTCTAACAGTCCTCCTTAAGGCTGACACCTGCTCACTCAACATGCACATCACCGCCTCTAGGCGCGAGGCACACAACTGACGTCTGGCTTCCCCTTGAGCAAGGGTGCAACAACAGTGGTAGCCGAGGGTAAATTGTCCCCCTTCCCGCTAAATTCTTGAAGCAAGGGCGAACCTTTAAGCATATACACTTTTACATACAATAATTTCACGTGTACCGTAATTTAGGATATGCTCCATTGCAGCAAATGATGTGTCACAGAAAACAGAGCATACACACAGACAAACAGACAAATTAACTTTACAATGTTATTGGGTTATTTACGTTCTTTAGCTTTCCGCAAGGTGTTTGTGTATATGTTGTGTCGTCTACAAAAATAAATCTTTTCTTCCCCTTGTTTTTTTTTCTGTTTGTTGTTGTAGTTGTTTTTGTAAGTCTCGTTCTTTCACCACGTACGGTCGGAATTCCATCCGTGGAATCACATAAGTGTTTTGTTTCCAAATTGACTATTCAACAAATTAGTTTTGTATTTTCTTGTAAATAAACAGATAATCTGAGCCGAGTTTTTTTAATAATTCCTTTTATCCTTATAGCTAGTTTTCGAAACTTTCTTCACTAAACAATATAAAAACAAGAATTTTGAGTGATCAAAGTAACCCCGGTTTACGGTACCTAATACGCAATGTAAGGCACTTTATGTAAGAAAAACTGTATTCACCAAGATGATGGCCACGGTACTACCTTAGAGGTGAACATTATAACCGAAATTATTACGCTTTGCCCTTCAACCCCATTAGGAATTTGAGTGGTTTTGCCTCTGCTCTTGACGACTCCTCGTAAGGGTGTTAAAGTAGGGAAAATTTACAATGTTATAGTTGTATGAAATATTGATAGTTTTATGTATGTTAATTGGGAGTACGTTTCCCTTACAAAAATTAGCGTAGCCTGTTTTCCCATAACGGCACTTCAAAATCAAAATTTACATGTTTTGACTTCATACTAATCATAGAAAGCAATACACATAATGAAATGAAATACTTCAAATACATGGCCCAGGCTACTGCCCAAAGTAAGTAAAAACCCAATACAAAAAATTTGTTTTAAAAAGAATTCTAAAATTTGCTACTTTAAGCAATTTTTTAAAACAAAAATATTTTATATTGAACTTAGTTATGCTTCAATCCATAGACTGTAACATGTAGTTTTGATGTGATTTTTTACATTTATTAATGTTTATTGTTTTTTAAGTTTTGTGCGAAGTAAAAATGCAGATTTTGAGTTTATGCCATTGTGGGAAAACTGGCTGAGCTAGACGATTTCGTAATAAGAAAATTTTATCTCCAGTAATGTCTATTAAACTTACCCTTTTTTAATATAAATATAAAATTATGATTTTACCCGCCTTCTCGCCGATAGCTCGTCTCACAACACATCCAGTTGTGACGCCGTTATTTATTGTGTAATATTGAACAGAAACGTACGTTGAGCATGCATATTCATTATATATGACCCTGCACCAAGATAGTAATACCTTAAAAGTACCGCAATAAGGCTCATTTTTGTAATAATTGGCCGCGAGAAAGTAAGTTTAAAATATTGCTGGAGAACCTGAAGTTGGTATAGATAAGTGTAACGTTCTTTGAATGCTATTCACCAGGAGACATCACTCATGTACGTTGAATATTTATCGAGTAAAATTTTACAGGCAGATACTCTGCACACCAATCAGAGTAAAGGGCGTTCACGTCGCGAAGATACATAATTTTACATTTGTACGAGATAGGGTTAGTTTTACACACGTTACTTGTGACTACATTTTCCACTTGATAAAATATTTTTAGCTCCCATAGTTTTCCCAAAGTGACATGACAAAGCAAAACATTTGCAGCTTATGAGAACATGGGAATATAAAAAACCAAGTGACTTACGCGCATTAAATAATTCACAATAAATTAGATCTTATGGGCCGTATGTTAAGAGACTTAAAAAAAAAACACACAGTTATATTCCTCTGTACTTAAAAAAAAAATATCTGAAAATGATGAAAAGTCACTTCTTGTATGGATTTTTTTATCAAGACGAGAAGACTTTGCTGTGTGTTTCTAAATATTTTAGCATATGTCCCGCAATATCTTGTTTTAGAGTAAATTATTTAATTCCAGTAAGTCAGTTGGTTTTATACTGAATATCTATGTACGCATAAACGGCAAATGCTGACATTGACGTATCGCTATGGGAACACTGTGAGAACTGGAAACATTTTTTCAATCAAAAAGAAGTAATCACAAGTAATGTCTATAAAACGAACACTATGTCGTGCAAATAAAAATTATGCATTTTTGTGACGTGAACATCCTATCTCGGAGGTGAGGTGCGAGAGGATTTTACGACGCTTTAACAACGAGGTCTTACGAGCCAATGAGAGTGAAGCGAGGAGTAGGGACAACACAGCATCCATGTCCGAGCCTGGATTCGAACCCAAGACCTCTCCTACCGTAGACCGGCGTCTAACCGACTATTCTATGAAGGCCAGCGCCTATCTCGGGGCCCTGGCGCGTGTACGGATAAGGATTTACGTGTTAAATTGTATTAGGTGAGTTTCTTGTCACCTTTCGTGATAACAGTTGTGATGAGTAAAATAATTCTGGCGATAATGAGAATGTATAGAATAAAATATATAAGCTGTGGTTTTTTGGGTGATTTTTGAGATTGAAACATTTATTTGTTGGGCAAGTAATTGTTCGCGAGGTCAATGACCTACATGTTAGTATCCACTGTAGTATGCATACTCGAACCCGTCCATTCGTTCATTGTCTGTTGCTCCAGTGAGTAGCAGCTAGTGGACAAATGGTCGGGGCTTGAGTATGCATAGGACAATGGAATCTAACACGCGTGTCGTTGAACTCGCGAAATATTCATTTCCCTAATTACTTACTAACAGCTAACAGAGTATTGAATTATCATCCTAAAAGATCATAAAGCAATGTGAGCTGCATCGAGATTTACCTAGGTACGACAGACACTGAGCCACATCTAATACGAGAGCCACGATTTTATCGAGGAGAGATTTTTGCAACATTTTGCCTCAGTGCCGGACGTGCACATCTGCAGCGAGGCTTTGTTCCGACGCGACTGCCATTTGACTGCGCCAATCAGAATGAGAAAATTTTGACACCATACGTCGGTGCTCTGTCAGTTGAATCAGCAGACAAGTAGGAGTTAAAACATCCTATAACTCACCATGAGGCAGAACTGCTGACGTAAACTTAAGGCACTAAAACTTAATGGTGCAAAAAAATTTCGCCCCAAAATCGTGCCAATATTTACCATGTAATTCCCTTTTCTTCCTCGCGTAAAGGATATATGACCGTTATGAAGGACGCCTGGTTTTGGCGAGAATAGATATGGACCAACTTGTCTCAATGTCTTAGTTCCATCTCTGCAATTCTGTTTGTTTTTGGCAGAGTGTGTTTGTGTAACGAGGCACTGAAGCAAACTGGTTCAGAAATACTTTCCCCAAAAATACGGGTCCCTAACCATAACCACTTTACTCCACTCCAACTGATAGTTTGCTGATGATAACAAAAATTCTGAAGCAATACATACAGTCCTACATCAACGCTGCAGTAATCAATTGAACTAATCAATTAACCATTTTGGATATGCGCCATTGCAGCAATTGGTGTGTCACAGAAAACCAGAGCATACACACAGACAAACAGACAAATTAACTTTACAAAGTTATTGGGTTATTTGCGTTCGTTAACTCTCCTCAAGGTGTTTGTGTATATGTTGTGTCGTCTACAAAAATACATTTTTTTCTTTCCCTTGGTTTATTCAGTTTGTTGTAGTTATTTTTGTCTGTTTCGTTCTTTCACCACGTGCTGACGGAATTCCTTCTGTAGAATCACAGAAGTTTTTTGTTTCCAAAGTGACCACAATCTTTCTTGGTTGGTTTTCTATGCCTGTTTTGTGGTTCACTGATTAGTTCCTTGAGGAATTGCACGTGCTTTCTATTGTTTTCCAGAAGTCAAAATATTTCTTTGTATGTTTATTTGTCAGTTTGTCTGTGTGTATCTTCTGGTTTTCTGTAACACACCATTTGGTGCAATGGTGTTAAGTCCAACGTTTTTCTGCGATTAGTATCTTGCTCCCATTACAAGAACTGTTGCAAAATACAGCCAGTAGCAAACCTACAGGCAGCCTAACTATTTGAAAACGCGAGTTTTGTACCTAGGTTATAGTCAAAACTTGGATATCCCACGAATGTTAAGTTACATGTAGCATACTAATATAAAAATGCAGGCAGGAGATCTGAATGTTTAAGACGAGTCTTCGACGGGAGGAATGGCCCCAGTTGAACGCTTTGCTCTTTTAAGAGGCGGTTATGTAAAATTTAGCAAACAGGACCCCGCCTAAGTGCATGCGCACTTGCCCAAATCATGGTCGTGGTATTTCAATTACATTAATTAAAAGCGTGAACACAATTATACCATTACACGTTATTGCGTCTAACACGCCTAGCAATGACTAAAGAAAATATATTTTTATATTATTTTTAAAAAATCTACACAAAATTGAATCGAATTAGATGAGTTATTTTCTGAAGTCATAATTTATTAAGTTATTGAAACGTATACATATGTTCAGATGCATTATAATTATAATGTTAATTATAGTAATTATAATTATTACTATTATTATTCAGTTAAGAACTGCTATGGTGTTGGGATAAAGCCACATGTACACCATCACGACGACTCAGGTTCGATTTCCAGTGGAGTTGCAGCAGATTTTCACACCTGAGAAACATGGCGGACGCTGCTGTTCGTCCGTGGGTTTTCTCGTGGTTCTCCCGTTTCTCCTGCTCTTCATCCCGATCGCTGCTCTTTACTTGCTTCATGTCATCCTCACCAGAGCTTGAGCGCCAACGAAATCTCTCCACTCGATACAAATAAGTTCCCGAGAAATCAAGACAAACTTATTTGAGTATTTTATTTGAGCTTTAAGTCAACCCTTAATTAACACGAATGGAATGTCCTGTTTCCGGATTCAAACGGCTTAAGTGGTTAAAAGTAATTAATTTTCCCGGATTTCCTTACCCCGGGTGTAATGGTCACAGTTTTGTACGATTGAGGGAAATATTCCACTACCGAGGGATAAACTAAATATATTTTCAAAATACAAGAAAAAGTGAAATTATTTGTAAAATATAATATAATAATGAGAAATTTAAACATTATTCGTTTTTGCGTACGTTATGTCTACGTAGGAATAATTTATTTCTTACTTAATTTGCTGCTTTAACTTCACTGTCCAACTGTAGTGTACGAATAGTTCGTGACTGTTGATAATCCTGAAAAAATGATGGTACTGCTGCTGTTATCGTTCCTTTTCGCTTCGCTGTCGTTTCCACTTCTGCGGTCGTTAGGTTACATCATTGCGATTATTGTGGTTACGAACGTTAGGCTACAGTTTGTCTGGTTGCATTGTTGCGGCAGAGGGCCATAACTGCGTGGAATTAACACATCCATGTTAATACTATAGCTTTTGCAGTTATTTTTTTATTACAAAACTAGTGCGCCTAGAGTATAAACCTGCGATACTTTTACTGTCACAAAAATGTATACTTACACATTTTTACAGTTTGAGCTGCTTCACGATTTAAGAAGATGTGTTAATCAAGTTAATAGGTTTTTTTTTATTTTAAATATTTCATATTTGTTAATGTAAAATTTCAGTAAGTTAATTTATGATTTTTGGAGAAAGGGAGAGAGGGAAAATGTCACAAATGTGAGAAATGTAGTTTTTTCGTCATGTGTATGTGGCAACACTGCCAGCCTCGTCTGTTGACTTCTCACAGACGTATTTTATATTCTCCAGCTCTTTTCATGTTCTGTGCGTCTCGAGATGCTAAGAGAAACTACATCAAGCTCTACAAACATTTCCTCTCATACTTCATCCTCCCTCACGAATTTCTTATTTAGATTATTTTTCCACTACACCCGGTACGGAAATTTGATACAACGTTTCCTGAGGTTCATACCAGCAGCATTCTGCGTCGTCTTGCACATCGACGGCGGGTCCGCGCCGAAGCTACGCAAGTGCTTTTGTGGTGAATCGTCAGCCTTAGTTCGCATGACAGGCTATCCATTAAACCAAGTCATATACTACACATTGCTCTGGAAAAGAATATTTCACGAGTTCCAAGGACGTGCATACTCTAGACCACTATCATGTGTCTACTCAAGCCTTGATTTCTCCATTAGCTGCTGCTTACTGTAATTGCCGACAGTGAAAGAAAAGGCTGGGCTTGAGTATACAATTTTCCTACATCTGTATATATAGTGAGGATTGAGGTGATGACTTTGTACACGGTGGAAACATACATTTCTGATGAGCTTTACGTCTCGCCCACAGCGAGGTCTTAGGGCGGCCGCCTACCCCACGATTCAAATGCGTTGCAGCGTGTTCGTAAACAGGTTTTTTCTAATAAAATATTCCGCGTGTGTCCATTGTGCGAACGTACGAAATGAAATGAAACATCGTACAAGTTCGGAACCGCATTGGTAAGACAATATGCTTATTAAAAAACACTATTTCTAAGCCCTCCAACATGGCTAAAACTGGCATTATCAGACTGGCGTACTTCAAAATGTACTAGCCGGATGTACGTGAAACTCAGATTGCGACCTGCACTGAACTTAGTCACAGGCTTTCCACCAATAAAATAATTTATTGGTGGAAAGTTCTAAGCAAAGCCCAATACAATTTTCTATCGTAGTTGCACACAAATCCCGTAAGTAGTTGTTTAGTTATAATAGATTTAAAATGCAGTTTTTAGTTATTTTTAGGGGCTCCAAAATGATATGTACAATAAATGTGGCGTTTGTCCACCATCGTTAAAATGTTTGTTCTTTTCGCAAATCCACACGTTAGAAAGACGTTATTTGGAAGATTCTTAGGAAAAAAGTTTTGCTGGCACGCTGCAAAGCGTTTACAAGGCAGGCAGGCCAGCGCCTTAAGAAACCATCCCAACATTCGCTGGAGCGATTTCGGGAATTTATGAGAAACCGAAATCAGATAGGCCGTAGCCAGGGATCGATTTTGGGTCAAACAGAATGCCAATCCAACGTGTAATCGTTGCCCCACCTCATTTAATACAATAGATGTATATAGCCTACGTTCCAAAAATGAAATAACTATAATATACTACCTTCCTGTGTGTGTGTCTATTTTTGTGAATGTGTCCGTGTGTATATGTGCAGCCCTTAAAAACAGTTGAACCCGTCGACCAAATGTAATTAAACTCGGTACATTAGTTGTTCAGAAACAAATGCCTAGCAAGCACACCACTCTAATTCTCGGCTAAATTAGTTACGAAAACGTTAGTGGCAAAATATTATTACGCTACTTTTGTCGATTTTGTTCATGTCAAATGCTTATTTTCGGAATGGCGGTCTTTGAAAATGTTTAGCAATAATTCACATGCCTATCTCGGAATTCAAATAATTGATTCAAACCTAATTTTATATGTTGATAGTTCTTTGTCAGAGATTTTTTCAGAAAGAATGCATTGTGTTTTGTCCGCTATTTCGGAAAATAGCACGACGTGAGTGAATAAATATTTTATGTCGAATCATGTACTTCTAGTAATTGTATATTGTGCCAAAAGGAAAAGCGAATTTTCCAGGTCCCTATATAAAACACATCATTTCCGTTTCTAAAAGGATTCTTGATTGTTTTTAAACTGTCACTGAGAGAAAGAATTGTTTCATTGTAGTTACTAAATATATTTGTTTGGGTGACGTTTGCTTCAGCTAAACAAAATTTTGTTGGTAAGACCACGCTTGGAGTATTCTAAACAAATTTAATTATTTCCCGCGACCAAATTATTCATTTAAACGCACTTTGTGTGTGCCAAACGTATATTTGGTTACTACAGGACGTCGAATAAATATTTTGTGTGAACAAACAACTCGTTATAACTTAGTTATATGTAAAGTGTTATGAACCAACATGCTTTTTCCGATGGACTAAATGATTTTGTTGGCGAAACTAAATACATTTGGTTGACTTGCGGAAGATGGCAGTCTGGCGTGCGTGAGCGACAAGATGGCGAACAGAACACTGTATACCTCAACAATCAATATATAAGTTTGTGCGACAAGTAGGACGTCTAAACTGTTAATCAGCATAATTATAGTATCTTAATTTTAGCTATAACAGTTTCAAAGTGATTAATTTGAGTGATCACAAAAGAAAATGCTATAAACTTGAATAACACCGCAGCTGCACGACTCGTTCTTTGTGCTACGGTGCACGGCAATAATTTGTTAATATTACTTGATGTCGTTTTCCTTTTCGCAGGCGGAAAACAAACATGTTTGAAAATAAACCAGCACAATCGTAATTCAATATTAGGCCTTACTATTCCTACACAAATAAGAATCTCATTCTTATGAAAGCACTCGTAGCTCTGTTGGTTAGGTCATAAATAGAAAGAAGTAAGTGAAATGATAATGCATCAAATCCCGGAATGGCCATACTTTTTTTTAGCTCTTAAAATTTCAGAAATTTTTCAAGTTTATAAAATATATATTTTTTAGTTCTTAAAATATTGCATTTGCATTTGATATGTCCAACGAAATATTTTATGACCAGCTAAATATTTGGTACTGCTAACAAAATTCAGCTATTTGCCTCAAACAAATCGAGGGAACAAAATAATTTGGTACCAGCAAACAAATAGTTCTTTGCCCCTATACAAAAATATTATTTGGTTGATCCAAACAAATTTTTTTTGAACCAACAAAATTTTTTTCTCAGTGTAGTTACTTTAACACCGCGTTTTTATTGCCTTTCGATGGAATACATATAGTAACAGAGACGTACAGTCAAATAATAAAGTATTTAATTTTGTATACGCTTTACTGTCCTAGTCTCCTTCCCCGTGCCGTCTTAAGGCCATGATCCTTCATTTATATACTTTCACGATAGTTATTGTTTATTCCTATGCGAGAGCGGATATCGCTCAACTATTCCGCAGTTGTGTAGACTATTATTTTTACTACTTAGTCTAATTTTTCCTGTAAACATGTATATACGATATATGGTTAGTTGGTTTATTATGAAGAATTTACTTATTTATATAAATGGCTAAAAACTTTGAGTATTGTCTTCAAATAATTAGTCAACGTAGCATAAACTGGTTTTCAACAAATCAGTTGAACATTTTTTGACATCTGCTATCGTTTAGAATTAAAATAATTACTGTCGTAAGCATTGTATAAATGATGGATCGTGCCTTGAAAGGAACGTCACATATATAGGAAGAGAGACACACGTTGAACACCATGCAATTAGAGGCTAAAATCCTTGAACTGCAGATACCAGGATGTTCTATAATTCTTTACCTTCAGGAGACCTTGAGTGCTAAACACTTAAAATGTGTAATTTTATTTTTTTTCTCTTCAATGACATACGATGGGACTACAGTAAATGTATATATAAAATATTGTTTTGAACGTTCTTGAAAAATTACGTAGTTTTCTTAGTTTTTATTTACGGAAATATGGGTGTGCACGCAAACACCGATATTACAGACCCGCACAGTAAAAAATGTTTGTACATTTATAAAAAAATTCATTGGATACTAGCTACCAAAAATATTTTTGAAAGCTTACAAAACTGTTGTAAGCTTTAGAGGAAATGCTTGGAAATTCAAAAATATGTCCGTATATTAAAAATATTTTTGTATATTTACAAATAATGATCCTCCCCCGGGAAATTTGGCTTTCAAGGTGCAACATAATGCTATTTTAGCAGGTTTTTTTTGCAACGAAACATTGAATATTATACTGGACAAAATATTTATAATCTCTTAATATAATAGCTTTTCAATTATTTGTGGCTAATTGGGGGGGGGGGGTTTATAATCCCCAAAATACCCTAGCTGTGCCACTGATAGTCACGCTATTGTATAACGGGCTTTACACGGAATGTGCCACAATGCAGGTCGTTTTTGTACTTTCATTGGCAGAGAAGTAGTGAAGCAGCTTACGAAGAGTGCTACAGTTGGCAAGCCTTATTCACCCACCTGTTTTCCTGTTCTGCAGGAGCGATAAATGTACGGCTTGATATAATAACAGGGTTAGAGACGGGGAAGTGGGGTAGCCAAACACCATAAGGGGGGATACCAGGCTACCAACATTATAATAACGTTATAAATATGGTAAACCTATCGCAATTCGTGAAACTAAAACTAATGTTTCGATCTTCATCAACATAATTGTCAGATTATACTTGAAACATTGGTCACGTATTGCAGAAACAACATTTCCCTGCTCTCTGTTGGTAACCTATTCAACTCGGTGTACATGTCCTCAGTTCTAAGATGTCCGAAAAGTCGTTTATCTCTATGTTAAAGTATATCACGATACTAATTTTGAACGATTCTTGTAAAATCAATGTCAGACAACTCACAAACTCAAAAATGTGTGTATCATATCCCCTGTGAATTGGCTGTGTATACATTGGAGAGACTGGATGACCCCTTTCTACAGTCATAAAAGAGCACGAAAATAATGTAAAGAAGGGTAAAGTTAACAAATATAAACTAGCAGAAGATGCCTTGGGACAGTGGCCACAGAATACTTTGGGAAAATGCTACTCCACTGACGCAGGAAACAAACAAAATTAGTAGGAAAATCAAAGTATCGGCATTTATAGTTAGTAACGGAAACATACTAAGCCAGCAAAGCATACATCCATCATCACGGAAAAGTATTAGACAGTAACAACGGACTCTTACCTGCACAGCCAATCAGGGTATGGCTCTTTCCTATTGGCCGGGACAAAAGAAGGGGTACAGAGTATTTTGAGATCAGTCACATCGTAGTGTGCTAAATTGCACACCTGATGAGACTATGAGACGTAGAACTCTCTGAAGTCGAAACGAACATGACATTACAATACGAGACAGGAAGACCAGCGACTTTTCAATCCCCTGTCCGTATTCGGGAACTTCAACTTTGGAAACCACCCCTGTTAGAGGTGAGAATCGGTCGGAGACCAATAGCTGGTATCTGTCATGTTCAAGAGTGCGTCTTTAGGACGTGTGTGCTCCGCACGATACACCACCCGCTACGGTGGGAATATAGCAATTGGAAATCCCAATTCCTATCCTAAACCGTAAGGCCCGTCCAAGGATAAGAATGACGTACTCGTGTTTTGATCTTCTTGGATCTCTTCAGGTAAGGGTAGGTTGCAGATTTCAGCAACCACCTTACGACACGGTTTACAGATTTTTCCTAAACTTAGAGGTTGGCGTGAAAAGTACAAGAAACTTGACATCTTAGAGTATATAAACCCCTTGTTTTCCAGTGCTTTTACTCAGTCCTCGGACTGATGTGCCTGAAGACGGGGACGGATTGCAGTCTCCGAAACGTCGCAATTTGTTTTGTCGCAAGGATACCGTTGTGTTCGCCTATTTTCTTATTCTTTGTTTTACTGTCCACAATTACTGTGTTATATGCATTCGCTCTCTTACCTCAAGGTGTCTGTGTTTCTGCTGTGTCTTCTGCATCCAGCTTGTTCGTGTCATTCGTTTGTTTTGTCTGTTTGTTTTTTTAATTACATTTATTTTGTATCTGTTGTTTCGAACTTACTAACGGAATCCCTTTTGTGGAATAATCTGAGTCATTTATTTATTTTTCCTTGGTTTATTTTTTTTTGTGCTTGGGTGCTCGTTTGTGTTAATTTTATTGTAACTCACTGACTTAATTCCTTGTGTAATTGTATATGTTTACCTGTGTTGGCCAGTTGCAGATACTCCTTTCGTTTACTTGTCTGTTTGTTAGTGTGTATCCTCTGGTTGTCTGTAACACACAATTTGCTGCAATGGTGTATGACCAAAGTACTTCTTTAGTTTCTATATCACGATGCATGGTCAGTTTGCCCTATAGGCTGCTTTTGTGTATGAGTTGCAAATTATTCGATCGGGCGCTAAGGGTGCACCTGGCTGACTTTTGTAATGTAATATCACCTCTCAGTGCAAACCAGTCGACGCTCTCTGCTTTACTACAGTTCTTTTCCTTACGGACCATCCGATGTGATTTTTTTTTATAAACCAGTTGGTAATAAAAATAATATCGAATGAGAAAGATCCCGGAAGGCCAGGGTACCGTACCCCGGATCAACAGACTTACTACTCGGCGTCCGTAGGCATCTGCTTACTCCGAGGACCATGCTAGGTGGCGAAATGGTAACAAGATGGAATAGCATTCAGAAGGACTTGGGTTCGATACCCGACTCTGGCTGCTCTGATTGTGGTTTTTCATGGTTTACCGAAATCGCTTCAGGCGAATGCTGGGACGGTTCTTTAACAAAGGCCATGGCCGACTCCTATCCCTGTTAGTGTCATTGTATCAAGTTGTGTGTTACCGTCTGTAATGACCCTGCTATCGACGAGACGTAAAGTTTATTTATCTTACCCAACCGTACTCCAAGGGATGACACGGAAAGGTCCGAAATCGGAAGGGCGGGAGAAATGTAAAATCCCCGAGAAAAGCCACGAGAAAACCAACTGACCAACGGCATCGTCCGGCACTATTCACGCATGTGAAGATCCGCCGACCGACCCCGCTGGTGATCGAATCGGGATCGCCTTTGTGGGAAATGAGTTGTCTAACCACTCGACCGCCGCGGCTCCATCACGTTGCTATTTACTATGATATGGCAGTATGAAATGTCCGTTTTCCGCCAATAATGAAAGTTTTCAATAACCACGCTGAATTTTAAACTTACATGAAGGAAGTAAAAAATTGTGTGCTATTTCCGTAAATACAAAATATAATGCGCGTTCGGTATTTTCTTAAAAAAAATTATCAGACACTCTTAATTGCATTAGATTTAAATTACATATTCGTTTATAAAATCTCTTTTTTATCTTGTGTAAATTTTTCTTGCACTTAAAATATTGTTACTAAGCTTTACAGTGCATTATATTTAATGGAACAACATATGCACTAAAATGTGAAGTTATTTAACGGTTAATTTATATGTGTAGGTAAGTAATATTACATTGCACTCAATTTCCAGAATTATTAAAAATTTTTGTTCGAATTATCATGACGCCATACTATAAAACGTATAACTTTTACATTTGACGAAAATTTTATTCATAAATGTCACAAACAAGTAGCACTGTGTTTGGTAAAAATTTAAAATATTGATAGTTTTTGATATCAAATTGCTATAAGGAAACATCCAATCACTGTCGTCTTTACTTAATGGCTCTGCTTACCCGAGAGCTGTGGCGTGAGAAATGTTTTATTGGGGACCTGCAGTTTAAACTATGCTAACTCCAAAATTTATGAAATAGAAATAAAAAATAATATATTTTTCGTGTGCACTTATATCAAACATATGTTTCTAATTAAAATACAATATTTATACTCCGGTTAGCATCATTCTTCAGAAAGAAAGAAATGCACACAGAAAATATATTTTTTTCTAATTCTTAAGTGGAATTCAGGTCCCCAATTATTTTCGGTGACGCTCATTATTTTTAATGATATCGGTTTTGGACAGAAACAATTTTCTGTACTAAGAAAATAAGAATATTGCTATAAATATAAATGCAGAAAAAACTGTGTGTTTATGTATGTCTTTGAGAATGTTAACTTCTTACTTTCTTTACAGTTTCGAGGGTATCGAATAAAAATCGTAAAGGTCCTATAGCAATGTGAGCCGCACCGATAAGATCCACATTGAATATAAACTGTAAAAAAATTATGTGTAAATTGAGCACACAATGTACATGAGTGATAAGAAAGTAGATATGTTAAAAGTGAGGAATTGGCTGGAATAAAGGCTTCAGTGAACCAGGGCCATCCTTCCATTCAAACCGTTTTTCTTGTTCCATAATGTCCGTAGGAGATACACACAAAATGTTAAAACCGATATCTCAATTCTTCACCAACTTATGAATTTTGGTCTTGACCTGGACTGGCATCACTATGCTATAAATAATGGCTGTTTTATATTTGACTCTGTGCATAGTAAATAGTATGTACTCGTGTATTGCAAGTACCTACTGAATATTGGTGGTAAGAGAAAAACATATGAATTAGACGGTAAAATTAAACAAGAACGAATTTCTCATAACATATACCTGCCATTATCTCATCATGTAATTTTTTTGCTAAGGTCTTTATTCCAGCCAACTCCTGAATTGTTACCCATACATCGATGGGATCATTCCTGTATATGTTTAGGAAACAGTCAAGCGTCTACTGACGTTACCAGTCTTATATAACAATAATGCATATCAATTACTCTACTTACAAACTGAAGCATTGTGAGTGTCCCATGCCCATACTATGTACGAGTTAAAAACTTCCAATACTATTTAGGAAATTATCACAGTGTAATGAACACGTAAATCCTTATGCTTGCTCTCGCAAGTAACTTTAGGTTGACAGTGTCCTTAATGATTGGTTGCAATGAACAAACAGTATTCCGCTTGCACATGTTTTGTGCGCGGTTGTATGAAATATTGAATATTGTCTTGGTATGATGGGTTCTCGATAGAAACTGCATTTTTAAAGAGTTAGTTGACCTGGCACGTGAGTCGTGCTCTAGCTTCGAACATAAAATATTTCTTTATGTATAACTATTATACCCTGTTCACTATATACTGAGCACTCAGCAGAACTTGTAATTAATTAAAAATTCATTTTATTGGGCCAACATGTTATGTTAACTTTTGAGAGTGCTGAAACGTTTACACTAATTTTTAATTACATGGAAGGTTTCGTATAAAATAGTAAAGATGCCTGCAAAATGACAGCGCTCACTTAATTGTGAATGGCCTATAATAATGATTTTAATGCGTGTATCTACGTACAGAAGACACACTTCAAATTGTGCCCCTATGATTAAAAAAAAAATGTCGTCTGTTAGTTAAACATTTTATTACCAAACTCTTCAAAAGTGATAAAAAGGTTTTTTTTTTTTATTTCACGTTGCTGTGCGAACAAAATACCAACAATAATTGTAAAATGAAATCACATAAACCTGCTTTGGGCTTTATCGCGTACTTTCCACAAATGAAATAACACGGTCATCGCTTGAAATCCCGTTGAAAAACCTTTCTTTCGATAAAACTGCAGGCTAGTTTAGTCCTCTGCGCCTAGAGGCGATTAGGTGCTTGACGGACGTGTTATATTCGACTTATCGCCTTCCCCGTTTCCGTGTCTCACAAGTAACGAGAAAATTACGGTCTAACAGCACTTATGCTCAGGAAACTTTTTTTCCCTCAACAAAAATTCCCTCCTCCCCAGCTACTTTTGAGTATAAACGTAATAAACTCCTACATTAAGCAATAACCAATAAGTATAGGTCGTATCGTATTTATAAGTCAACATTTAAGGCCACAATAAACATAATTTTCATTATTTTTCTGCACCAGCCTTTCTTAAAACGTGCGTACTTTAAAGCAAACATCGAATATCTGTGTTCAGATCGCCTGATCAAGGCGTGTGTAGATATGCTTATTTTCTCATTGGCTCCTGCATCGGACTTCTTTCACATCGGAATGCCCCACATGGCTACTTGCACGATACTTTCACCTGGCTTCGTGCATGCTATTTGTCCCCTATCAGTATTTGTTAAGCGCTGTTTAGCACATATACCTGTTGTTAGGTAACCTGTCCATACTACGTTAGTTGGCTGTCAGCACACACATCAAAGCTTTATAACTCTATCTGTGTAATCGTTGCTTGATCTCTAGTGGACAGTCGTTGCGGTTCTAGGCGTTACATATAACTGTCACCATAGTAAATAAATGACGTATTGGGAGGATACCCCGAGGGCAGGCCATCGTACCCAGTATTGCACACACTTATGAACAGAAAGCTTGTAGGCATCTATCTAGTGTTGAGGGATGACATTATGACGATGTTCCGCTCTTTTATGTTGTTATTTCGTTTTTTAAACTGGAACGAAAGCATGTATCGCAAATCTGTTAGGAAAATTGGTTTAAAATTGTTTTTACTCAGTCATTTCAAGACAAAAACATATACGGTTTCTACTAGTAACTTCAATTATAAAAAATTCGTTAAGTATATAATTATCTAAATCTCTCTTGAAAAAAAAATTACCCAACATATAAAAAATATTTTAAACAAATCTGCCTAAGAAACTTTTGATATAGTCTCTCTTTACGTCTTAAAAAAATAATCAAGAATATAGTAGAAATAAGGGAGCAGGTCCCACGACGGAGAAGAGATGGAATTCAAAGAGCGGTGGGAAATGTGGAGTTCCTTATTGTATACAATCCACCGCCAAGTTTCACACATGTGAAAAAATGTGGATCGACTCAGGCTGAAATCGAACCCGGATATCCGTGGGGGTTGGGTGGATGATAAGGACTTGTACACTTTTCCGTCCAATTTGGACAACTCCGTAA
The DNA here is from genome assembly GCA_003012365.1 of Medauroidea extradentata. Taxonomy (NCBI): domain Eukaryota; kingdom Metazoa; phylum Arthropoda; class Insecta; order Phasmatodea; family Phasmatidae; genus Medauroidea; species Medauroidea extradentata. Next base: position 45,588 of record PNEQ01105628.1, on the reverse strand, counting down.
TATATCACGTACATGACAACTATTTAAGAGGTACGTAAGACGGAGAGGGGGCTGACGGCCGCCATGTGACTAGCAGGACGCCAGTGGCTTGAGTATGAACTCGTCCGGGACGTTGCGATATGTACCGAGTGCTAACGAAACACGTACCGCGTATAGTGAGTACGAACTCTTTTACGGAGCCACGGGGTTAACGTACACAATAGTAGTGCTTGTATTTAGCTCATGGGCGTTGAAACTGTGATTCATCATTATGGCTTCTGTCTCTTTGCTACTATTATTTGTTTCTTGAAGACTTCCGTGGTAATAAAGTACATATATATTTTTTAACATAACATAACTTACTGTTAGGTTAAAACTATTTGTAGTGCAATTATTAGTCCTCATAATGATTCCTGTCTCATTACTACGATTATTGAGCTCGTTGAGAATTTTGATTATATTACGGAACATTGATTTACAAGTCTACAGATTTTTCGCAAACAAAATGTAGTATTTACAATGGAAGACAATACGAACATGTTATGTCATAATTTTAATAATTAAAGGCTACACTGTAAACGATACTGGCATTGTAAAGTACAAGAAACGAATTTAAATGCAGCCTTACAACCACCGTTACATTTGTAATATGAATATACCTCGTGTCATATTGCAATAGAATAATATGTTTTTATTTTAACATATTAAATATTGACCTTGTACACCCCTGCGCCATCTGTTGACAACAAACGCATCAACATACTACGCAGTTCCGCTGTCGACCACTAGTGTCATTCGATACGTAAATGTTTCGATTTCGATTCCTCCTAGACTCCATAACCTAAACGGATAGTTTAACGAACTGATTTCTGCTTGGAGATTGTTAAAAGCGCGGAGCTATGCTCTCAGTAATAATTTTTTATTAATTTGGACTCAAGTAACATAACTATTCCACAAAAATCAAATCAAATTGTTTTATTAAGTAATTATTTTCTGCTAACGTATTTTGTATCACCGGCCATTTTCCTCGTGGAGAATACCGCGATGTAGAAGCAATGCCCATGGATGCGACGTGCATACGTACTCAAGACTTGCGTTCGCTGCCGCTGCAAACGTCATCAATCTCCGAAGATTGCAGTGTGGATAGCGACCTGCGGTGCTTTCATACTCAGCCCAGTTCCGAATGCGGTGAACACAGAGAAAATAGCTTCTCAACGAAACGACACTTGCGATGTGTAATGTTCGTACTTAGGCCGCAGGAAGCTGACCGCCCATCGTAACAGTGACCATAACCAGCCTCTCCGGGTTATCACAAGGTGACAGACATCCAACCATAACTGTACAATAACTGGACTATTTACATTGCTGTGGCACGAGTACTAATTAAGCTCCTCCGCGGGTAACTTTTAATGCAACTGAATTGTACAGATTAATAAATACATATCTTTATACTTTTGTATACAACGTGTCCTAAATCAAATAACGGAAGTTTCATTATAACAACAAAACCTTAAATGCTACGGAATCAACTACATAACGACTATTAAAGCTTTGTAAACCCGCAGTAGAAGTAAAAATTGTTGAGTCCGCAACAACGTGTTTAAATGTCGGCGTTGTATTAAAGCACAAATGACCATACAGGGAATGAATGACTATTTCATGAATTGTCCTGCATAACTTTTCGTTTTTGCTCAACCCATGAACAATTTGCACTGAATAAAACGAAATGTTGCGGCCGAATTATTCAAAAAAATTATTTCACGATAGTTAGGTGATTGTTTCTTGATTACTACTAATTCGTCTCGTAAAGAATTTATGTAATTAGACAAGCTTGTGACACAAAATAAATACATTCACTCGTTCTTCAACGAGAGGATTATTGTTTTCATTTACTACTTTGATGTGTAAGAACATTAAAATAGTACGCTATAGTCTATAGTTTAAAACATATTCAATTAATTAATACTATTTCTTTTGGGTCCGATTGCAACGCCGCGTGAATTTGTTACTAAAGAAGTTTCATCAGATAACAAAAACAAATATTTCATGAATCACAAAAAAAAATTAAATTTCAGTTAACACTGAAGGGTAACATTTTAATTTGGAAAAATTATAGTGGTGCCACTAGGAACTTGGCCATAGTCTCTCTCTCTCTCTCTCTCTCTCTCTCTCTCTATATATATATATATATATATATATATATATATATGTATATATATATATATACATTATATATAATGTGTTTATACGTTGAGGATGTTCAAAAATTCAATGCCCAAAGTAATAGGGAAGATGAAGGAGACACATATAAGTATATTTCGCCAGATAACCATGCGTCGGAAACAAATAGTTTATGAGTATTCTCAATAGCAATTGTTTACAGTACTTTATTTTGTGATAAATGTTACAATAAATGTTCAAAATGAGCAGCAATAGCCTCGGCACAGAGAAGGTATCGACGTAGAGTCCCGTGTTCACTGGAAGATGCACAAACCACGCATACGTATTCCAGGGAACACGGGACACCCTGCTACATTGATACCGGCTCTGCTCGGAGGTTAATGCTGCTTGCTAATTTTGAACGTTTATTGTAAAATTGCTCGATAAAACAAGTACCGTAAACAATAACCGTCCTCGTCTTCTGAATCACAGTCGATACTCCTCATGAATGCCCATTAATCGTAAACTATTTTTTTCCTATACTTGATTATCTGGCCAAATTTATTTGTATTTGTCCCCTTAAACTTCCCTATCAATTTGGGTATTGCATTTTTGAACAACCTGTATGTATGGGTATGTATATGTGTATGTATATATATATATATATATATATATATATATATATATATATATATATATATATATATATATATATCAGTGTGTGTGTAAATATGTGTAAAGTTTTGGAATTAAATGATTCCAGGCAAAGTGAATATATATTTACATGAAGTGAAGGTATAAAAGTGATATGACAAGTTGTAGTAGTGATGAACCATGCAACTACGTACAGATGGAACCTGATTCAAGTGTTCCTGCTGCCCGCCTCCTGCTGGGTGTTTCTCCAGGTAAGATTCAGCGGCGCATCGCAGCTGCAGACAATAGAGATTTGTCCGCACGTCCGAGCCGCCGTAAATTTACAAGGGAAGAAAAGTCTCTGCCCTTCGCAGGGAGAGCAGAGTGTTCGTGGGAAATTCCATTTCCATACAAAAAGAAATGTGTCGAATCGATAATGAACGCTGGCGGGTGTTTTCATAACAAGACAATGCAACCGCCTGGCTTTACAGCAAAGCTGGCGGGGCTGCACACAACATTTTCTAATCTTCCTAAAATTGGTTTTCTTTAGCGCTGTATTAGGTTACCTGAAGATAAAAAACAGGATGTTTTACATTACAGCCAGATGATTCTAAGAGAAGCAGTCAACCGTCGAGACACGTACCTTAAATTTTAGATGCATTTTTATCAGAGTCATGTTTGCAATTCGGAAGGATACTTTACATTTGTTTCCTTGCCACTAAGAAAATAAATAAATTTACTAAATTATATCAACAGTAATTGTTTTCGATTAACCAACGTAATTGTATGATTTTAACACTCTTGGTTTGATGGTTTGCTAACTACGCCAAACACGCAGTACTGCCCGAACATGATTTAATGATAATTTTATTTTTACTGGGCTTGTCGACAGCGAGGTATTTAGAGACCGTTAGACACAACTTTACACAAGGACAACACGAAGTAGGAAAAGTGTCAACTATGGCCTTTTTTTGGAAACTATCCCAGCGTTCGCTTGGAGGGATTTTTAGGAAACCTTATTTAACAAAAATGACGATGGCCTGTGCCGGGGATCGAACCCATTTCAAAACGAATGCCAGTCTTACGTGTTTGACCTTTTTGCAGAAAGATTGTGATCACGTGGAAATCGGCAGCAAACATCACAGGAAAAAAAAGGCATTGCAGTGGCTACAAAGTGTTTTGTCAGTGTGGACCTCACGAAATAATTGTGTAGTGGTTAAACATTTTTTGTAGTCACCGCAAAACTTTATTGTGGACAGCAAAAAAATTTTGTGGTCACCACAAAAAATTTCGCAAGGTACATAACGACAGATTATTTTGTGGTGACCAATAAGTATTTTTCTCAGTGGTACTAAAATTAATTAGGTAAGCTTTTGTAGGCGAATTAATATTTTATCAATTTTCTGCCAATTTAATTTAATATTCGCTGAAATTAAGTGTATCGTGTAAAACATAAAAGGCATCAGGCTGTTTGTTTGACTAGTTCGATATCATTTTGATCTCATATTCTCAGTATCTTCCGATTTATTTTACAGCATAAGTAACAACCAAAACATTCAAAAAATTCACCCGCAGAGCAAGGAATAGGGGAGTTTCCTCGGAGAGACCAAGTGGAGTGGACGTAATGGCTGGAAGGCTACGAGACATAGAAATAACGACGACGACTTCGCATTCCTGGGTCATCCCGAAGGAAGTTCATCTGGGTTTGCTGGATGCCCGAATTACCCGGCAGACAGAAGGACTGGGGCCTGCCTGCTACAGAATATTGGTAACGTTAATTTATCACGTTACTGTGGTAGAGCCAGCCAGCACCGCCGTATTTTTTTATGTTTCAAGACATGTTAGTTAAAACACTGAAATCGCCGACTTGAAGTGCTGCAGTCTGGCTCTGCGACGGGTATAATCAAGTAGCCTAGGTCTTAGGGCTTCTGTAGCTAGATATTTTTTTATATTCCTCCAGTGTTTTTCCTTGCTCCACCACCATCTTGAATGAATTTCGCAGTAAATTTTATATAATTATTTCGTATTCCTGCTTCAAATTTTAACATTATTTAACGTGTGCTATACCATCTTGTGATTGTTCTGGAATAGTCAGCTATGATTAAATATTACGTGCGATACTATTATTTCCTGTCAAAAGTAATATTCAGTTCCTTTAATGTAGGATTCTAATGTCTTCTAGGAATACATGGAACGGATCCACGCCATATTGTTTGAACACTGAGATAATTTTCTGTGGCAATGAATTCAATGAATTTCAATTTATGTTGGTGTAGATGTTGATAATTTCGAGTCTCGTGCACTCCACCGAGCGAGTCTATTTAACAAAACCAGAAACAACACAGTTAATGCATTAGTTTTACTTATTTTTGTTATATCGGAACTTAGAGAACGGTAGAAAGAATTTACTAATTTATAATCTAAAATAAAATGTACTTCGTATTTTAACTAAAGTTTGTGCTCATCGATAATTTTTTTCGTCAGTCTGAATAACACCATTCGGGTCAGTTCTTAATTTTCATCGCAAATTGCAAAGTCTGATACGAAAGAAGAAAAATTTTACGTTGTTTTTATTCAGTACATTGTTCTATTGTTTTATATATCAATTAGGTGAACATTTAACAACCCTTCTAAAGAATGTAGTTAGTTACTAACTACAGTTGTACATCTAACAGTCTGTGAAGTTATTTTATCGTAAAAATTTTTATTTAAAATACGTTTTTTTTTTCTGACAAAACAATATCTTATTGTTAATATCTTATGTAATCTGTCAGAACCTTGGTTAAGTGGGTTTTACGTTTCTTAACGGAAGGTTACCAGATATGGTGACATACAAAATGCTACAATGGCAGTCATAAGGAGAGAAATCAACCATGACCTTGGTCAAGGATTCAACCCAGCATTCGCATAGAGATATACTGGCAGACCATAGTAAACAGCAATGAGGATAGCCGGGGCCGGGAATCGATCCCTGGTCTTCCGGAATTACTGTCCAACGTGTTGCTGTTGCACCACGTAGATCAGTCAGCACCTTGAGAGCTTGTTGTATCTATCACCAGACACCTTATCACTCAAAGTACAATAAACCAATTATTTCAATTCCTTGATACATGAAGAACAGGAATATTAGATTTATACTATAATCATTCATGCAGCATGCATGGTCAACTCTATATTAATAAAATGAAATACAATTTTGGCTTGTAATATTAACTATAGCCACACACAATGAAAACAACTTTATTGAAACAAGCTTCAAACTAGTACTTAATGGACACCATGGTATTTTATTTTTTCAGTGTTTAAAATAAGATCATTAAAATAAATTTATATTTATTTTACTATTTCACTAACACACAAAGTTATATGTAGGCTATACCTTAAAGTTAATTTTTATGAATCATTGAGATTACCGAGAGACAATTTCTTTAAGAAAAATTATAATATTTCTGCTGCCATGAGACCAGCTGTATAGAAGTGACCGTGTTTAATGTAAAAGGAAACAAGATTTCCGTGAACTGGTCATTTAAAATTTCGAAGCAAGTTCCTTTATTAGAATCGTAAAAATGTGGGAACAATAATGTCATTATACAAATTAAAGAAAATCGTAAATTATGTACGCCTTGCACCTAAAAATAAATCCAGGTTAACAAACCTGTTACGTTTACAACTAGTCTGTTGGACGAAAAAGTTTGCACCTAGTCTGTTGGAGAAAAAATGTGCATATGAATATATATATATACAGCCATTTACTTATTTACTGACAATCGATATATCACTGAATTTCAATCCAACATGAAAGCTGTACAACATGCGAGCGAGCCTAAAATTGAGAAAAGAATGTTTACTGTGAAAGAAATTTCTGTTGTATGCCTACAACGCTACTATTTTAACTGTATTTCAGCTGATACGGTTGTGTTGTATGTACTTTGCCTGTAATGGATAGAACAGACGGTCAGTAGTAGTTGATACGGTGTCAGATGTGCTCACTGGGTTATTGTATGCATTATAACTGCTGTGTTTTGGTAGGTGGGATGTATTTGAAGTGCCTGGCATGAAGCCGTCGTACGTTTGTTTCACAAACGACAGACGGCCGGCAGTGGCGGCTCGAGGGTTGTTGGTAGGTAGGGCACAAATTGCCGAGAGCTGTACATTTCTGTAAACGCGCCACCGTATACCAATGACCATGGCATATATACCGGCTACATATTGTGTTATGACCAGTCAAAAAATAAGTGGCACTTTCAGTTCAGTATGTTAGTGGCTGTAGTGTCAAATATCGCACAATCCTGTATAGTTGTCTGCAACTTGTGCCCTTCATGGCAACAACCCTAAAGCCACCACTGACAGCCGGTTAGCTGCATTAGAACACATCGTTCGTATAATATTTGTTTCATGAAACGTGAGCAGGCGAGTCGGCGAGCGTCTTGTGACTTGCGAACTTTTTTTAATGCGTGTCTTCATTTTTTGGTCACTCGCTTGCGTTTATGACTCTTATATTTAAAATATTTCTAACGCGTGGGTGCCTAACTGCTGCGACTATTTCCGTGCGGTGTCAAAACATTTTTCACGACCGGACGTTTAACATACAAACTTTTGTGAATGTGAATAACCGTTTTTAAAAAAAATATTTGGAATTATTGCATGTCAAAATGCGGTTCTATATCTTAAAGGCTTAATTTATATGTCGCGCTCAAGTTACAATCGTCAGTTATATTTAGTAGTTCAAAATTCTTGTTAGAACTTAAATATATGTTTCCGTCGTCGTATTGCAGACGATTCAGTATTCTTATTTGCATGAAACTTATTAATATATTTACGAAGATCTGATGTACTATCGCTACAAACTGTTACGTGAATCGAGACAAACAATATCAGAACAATTTTCAGGATTGTAAAGAGAAGTAAGACATAGGCAACCTTACAACCAATCTAATGCAAAATTTGTATGGTGCAAAAAATCTACTACTTATTATATCGGCACTGTAAGAATAATTCAATAGCTAAACCCCGAAGTGACGTAATTTCACTATGGGTAGTTCGGAATAAAGTGAACACTCAAAAAAGCCCTACTAAAGTTTTATTTTCACATCACTTTGAGTCTCAGCCATCAAATTTTAGGGAATTTAATTAATAAGTTGCAAATGTGAACCTTTGCTGGGACATTATTTAAGCTATGGACTATAAAATAAGTTTATAAGTATGAGGAAACAGCATACGACTCCTGGATAATAACTAGAGACCGGTAAAATTCGCGGGTTCATTGCCCGTTAGGCTAGTCTGCAAGAATATTTGCGAACTGAAGAAGACAACAGATGATCATTTGCTACTAGCTGTTAAAGTGATATAGGTCTGAATTTGTTACATTTTCATTATTTGCTCAGAGATTTCCAGGTGTCCATTAAGACAAAGACCAATTGCGAAAGTGACACAAACATACAGTTGTTGTAATTCTAGCATAGTGACCAAATGAAAACGCCAATTTTCCCGGTTTCTACTCATAACGCTTATAAACAGCGCAATAACTAGTGATGTCCAACAGGTGACATGAAAGAAAAATAAAACCACCGATTATCTGAAGAATGCAACGCACCAGGTGGGCGAATCCAAAATACGGTATGACGACCCCCAGGCAATTGAGAGTACAACATGGCTACCTTTAAGTAATGTTTACGAATGCCAGCCGAGCAGAAATGAGTAATTAGAAGACGTGGGTGCTGAAGCAGTTGCAAACAGGATGGGGTGTCAAGGATGTGTGAGTAATTACGATTTTTAAAATAATTGGTGAAATTAATTAGCGAAAGTGAAAGTGGTGGAGTTGAGTCACCGGGGCTAAATCAGTTAAAAAATACTGTTAAATGGTTTGAAGTACAATTCTAGAGTGCTGAAATAAAACAAAGTAATATCTAAAAAAATGAAATAATTACTAAAATAAGTATAGACTGTTTTAAAATTATGTTTGTAACTTTAAAGGCTAATATCTCGGAAAATATGAAAAGTAGAAATGTTTACACACGCGTAATGTTTTGCTTGTGTGTTTTTGCAGGTTAGTGTGTGTATAAAATGGCTTCTCCCCAACATATGATACAACGTGTGCAATTGTCTACAGAGAGACCATATCTGACACCTAACTAGTGCAGACAACACTGTAATAATTTTTTCTGAAATGAAGCGTACATTTTCAGGGTCATTATACATTTTTGCATGTGTGGTTAAAAAACAGCCACATTGTCTGAAATATTACACAAAAGATTCGAGAAATGGAATTCGGGTTACGCATTTCTACTGGCTGGATAAACATTAAATCTGCAGCTTAGTAAACAAACGCGTATTTGTTAAATGACACATTTCTGAGTATTTGTAAAAAAAAACACTCGTCAATGTGGTGTCGTTTCCTAAATTGGCGTCGTATTTTTACAGAACTGTAATTTTTAAATACAGTCGTGTTTGTTAAATCTTAGTAGTTGTAACGGGTATCTATACATCTACAATAATTATGTAAATTTGAATTTATATTTTTAGTACAAAACACACATTTTAGAGTCAGTTCTCCTAATTGTGAAATTATTTTGCATTACTTTTATTGTTTAAATAAGTCATAAATAGTTTTATCTTAAATTACGCATAGATTAATTTTCAATGCAATAATATAGTAAAAATGTGCATCTGCATCTTAAGGACGGAAACAGTGGTTAAGAGGCAGCTCATGTGTTTGAAATTTTCAAATTCTTTGCATGATTTCTAAATTAAATTATAATGATTAGCGCTGTAATCCAAGCGCAAAATATTGACGCTAGAGTTTGAAATAAATTTGTACCGGTAACTCCATTAACAACATTTAAAATATACGTTCGGTATATAACGTACGTACACAGGCCTATTTTCTCGTGATTCTTGAGGTAAGTAATATTGGTGTAGGCACATAAATATGGATGTACAAGTTCCTGTTAAAGGGTTTAACTCAGATTTACTAAGGGCTGACAATTACCAAAACAATGAGGTGATTAGCTGCCAAAATATTTTCTGTGAAGTTAAAAATATTTTCATTGTATCTATACACAGTAAAAATAATGTATTAATTTACAAGGAAAATCTTGTAAACTAATATCAGAAAGTAATAAGTCAGGTAATGAAAGTAAAATGTCAGAATCCTTTAAAATGTGTTTTGCGGAGTAAAATAGATGTTAATGAGCCAATTTTTCGATTTGAAACAAAATAAACCTAGGAGACCTGACATTTTACAAAACATTTCGTAATTTTACTGAAAAAATTTTTGGAAACTTGTTTCCAAATTTTTTTTGTAACATTACAAAAAAGTGTTGTAAACTTAACCAGATATTAGCTGTAAATATACAAAATTTGTTTGTACATTTACAGAAATATTTGTAAGCATATAAATAAATTTGTAAAAATACAAGTTTTTTGTAAATTTTACAAAAAGACTTTGTAGTGTTACAAAAAACTTTTTTGAAAACTGGTCTACAAAAAATCTTTTTGTAAAAGTACAAATTTTTTTACTGTGTAGTTTAACGTACTATGGAAACAGTAAAGTACATTAAAGTGCTTTTTTATACATTTTGTTTTTAGTTTAGTAAAGTATGAGAACTAGTATCAGACAGCAATAGTACTAAAAGTTAGTCAATATGGAAAAGGAAAAAAAAAACATATGTTATTGTCCAGGTTAGATTTCAGATGCGAAGCGAACTCAGGTGTCGACACCACACTCAGAAGCCGGTGAATAAGTTAGCTGCCCGAGATCCATTTTGAGTCCGATTATTTAATTACTAAGCGAACACGAAAATTGATCTATGCTATAATTACAAAATTATAGCCAAAATTCTGAAACACATGTAAGTTTAGTAGGAAGCCGTAGATAGCGCATGACAATGCAAGTTGCACGTTTGGTCTCGTGTTAGAGCTGTGGATTTGTTCGACTCCCGCGAAGAACTTGAAAAAAAAAACTGTTGGCAAGAGTTCTCTAAAAGTGTATGCCTAAACAGTTTTAAAGGACATAATCAAAACTGTAATAAATAAAATGTTACATCTTGAGCTTGTAAAATTGCTACAACTGAGACCATCTATTTTTTTTCTGACGATCTGATGGCATGTGTAATTTGGCACAAGCATCATGCAGAATGATTCAGTGGCCTGGTTATTTTATCAATATGACTGGTATAATTACAACAACGAACTGTAAAACTACAAAAACAATGTTGGTGTTAAAATACACGTTTGTTGATGGATACACTACTGCCACTTATATTATGTGTAAAATTACATAAAACTTTTTTTACAGAAAGTTACGGAAACACATCACCATTACGTCCGACCATCAGAGAGTGGTACAGGAGGTTCAAGGAAACCGGAAATGCCTTGAAGAGGAAGAGTTCTGGACGACTAAGCATGAGTGACGCAGATGTGGAACGAGCGCAGCAGGTATTATTTCTTAGCAGCTCCAGTAAATCAATTCTTCGTGCTTCTCGACAGATGCAGAAAAACATGTCCACGCTATACAAGATGCTGCACAAGAGAATTAAACTGCATGCCTACAATATGCAGCCGCTGCAGGGCCTAAAAATGGTGATTGGTCGAAGCGCAAAGCATCCGAGACGCTAAGTCGCATCAAACCTGACATTCTTTAAAAGGCTGTGTTCAACCGAATAAGTTAGGGTGAAAATTTTTCTGGAAAGATAAACCGCCTCAACTTCAGGATTTTAGGCTCTGAGATCGCTTTTTCTGCTTAGTATGATGAGGTCTGCCTGGGTCGAGGTGTTTTGCAAGGCCTTGAACTTCGGAGAGCTAAGGGCGACTTAGTAAGCGCATCACGAACCATCCTAGCCTCTAGGTGCAAGTCACACAGCTGGCGTGGGTGCAGTCTTCTCACCTATATTTCTACTCTATAAGACATTCTGTGGCGACCATATCATTTTATGGAGTAGTATTTGAGATAAAGGAGTGTTGTAGGCTGCACTTCTCTCTATATATATATTTTAATATTCTGAACCCTACATACCATGCCTTAAAAGACCCATTTTCGGAATTTTAAGCCGCGAGAAAATAAACTTCAAAGTGTATTGGAGAACGTGTGGTGGGAATACGCACGTGTAACTTTCTTTGACTGTTATTTCAAATCATTACATTGGACAGTATTTTAACAGACCAAGCTGTGCGCACTGATCGGTGGCTTGTGTAAGCAGCCACACTAAATACCGTGTCGGGAGTTACTTTTTTTTACAAAAGTTTCAATAATTATGGTTTATACATGTAGAAGATTTGCATTTCCTGGTCCGAAGTTCCACAGGATAATCTCTGGAGATTTCCTAAATGGTTTCGTTGACTTCTTTTTCTACTAGAACCCAGTGAGGGACCTGCAGGTACTGCAAGCTCGCATAACCACAAAATTTAAGCAGATTACTTGATCAGACATGGGAGGAACTAGAACATTGCCTTGATATATTCCGATGTCGCACATATTTCAGACCATGCCCTGTACTTTTCAGTGATTTTAGACATATCTTAGAAAAAAAAACATAATATTTACATCGAGGAATCCCTACACTCAAATAGATCACAATTTGTGTCTGCCTTTGTTGGTAGCAAGGTTTTTTTCAATCTAAATTAATACAAAATTTGTTATGAAAATAAGCCATAATGAAGCAAAATAATTGTGAACGAACAGCACAGAATTTTGCAAAATTCTTACATAGAATTGTGCATTGTATTACTTAACTTATTTCACAGCATTCCGTTAAAAACATTTTGAATTTTTGCACCAATGTGAAATAAAAGCTACGTAGCATGACCTTGAGCTGTGTTGAATACGTACTAAATATTTAGAGGAGATTACGCTTTTTGCCACAGGTAGCAACTTCCTAACGTCCGCACTTACCGAGTTATTAGTAATCAATTTTGTAAGATCGTATTGGAACATTCTGTCTGTAATTTATTTCAAAACTTGGTTCGACGTGCCTTCACGCTGAGACAATGTTATGTTCCTGAATGATAGTCAACTTTGCAAGGTGAGAAGACAGACGACTTTTTTGGTCGAGTAGGAATGGTTTTGACACGTGGAAAGATATAATGTCAGTTAGTGCATTTTTCGTGATAATCAGTGATATTTAAGAATCTTTGAAGGGGAAATGTGTAAAATTCTGAAAGAACAGTAAATATAAACGTGTGTTCACTGCCTCCAGTGTGGGGAAAACAAGGAGGAAAAGGGACTGCGGAGTGACATCATTATAGGCTACTGGTTTCTGATGAAAAATTCAATGTCTCGACTTTGAACGGTATGTACTACGGGTAACTCTGTACACAGGTTGTTCGAAAACTTACCCTAAACATTTTGGGAGGAGAATCATTTTGTCCTCACTCCAATTGCATACATTTGAGCCGTCGCGTCGTATGGCATTTTGATTCACGTACAGAATTTGAACACTTACTGCAGACACATGTAGTGTTTTGCTTGTGACGTATATTACAAGTAATGTCACGAGGGTTGCACATAAGTAACAGGTATTGTGACGTCATCACTTTTTTTAAAGAAAATTGTAGGAGCTGGCTGCTTTCACCAAGAGTTACTTTTTTGTTCAGTAGTACTTACTGTGTACGATGACTGCGTCAAATGGTCATATCTCGTAGCGGCGAAAAAAGTTATATGTAATTTAAGGCTATTTAACCTTACATATTGTGTGGTAAACGTTCGGTTTTAACTCAATTTATCTATTTAAATTATATTTCAATGGCAACTAACTATGCTTTTAAAAATCTTGGTTTTGTTTAACGAAGATTTCTGAAGGGTGTTGCAAAATGGCATGCTATTTTTTTGGGGGACGGTGCTCTTATCAAGAGAAACAAAAAATTAAAATATACAAAGGGCTGTAAACGCACCGTTACTGTAATATACACGTCTCTTGACTTGCATTGAGTGCATGGTGCATGGGCTGGGTATATGCTACCATAGAATGCTACATCGAGTATTTTCTACAATCAAATTAAGTACTAATCTTCTTGTATGTAGTTGCGAATAATAGCTGCAATGTCCTCAGTAACACGATCCAGTCAGTATTTTATGCACCATACAGTCTATATATACATCATGTACTATGAACTGTACGTGCAGAAATATTTCATTTTCGCACCTATATTCATACCATATGTTTGCTCTTCTAGATGTGAGGATTGTTCCTCCAAAATATTGATAAGCATTTTTGCAACAACCTGTACCCTGTAAAAAACGTCATATATTAAAGCTAAAGTAATTTTCCTAAACGCAGTATGGGAATGTTACCATACTTCCGCCTTGTAAATATGCAAACTTGTTACAGTACAGGTCTGGTAAATTAAGTATACATCTGAATGTTTTATAAAAAGTTTAGAAGTGCTACCATGGATGTCTGGGAAACAATTCCACCATACCTAATTTCTGAGCGCTCCTATACGCACATGTGGCGAATTAACAAACTATTTTTTAGAGTTTACATTTCGCAAAACTACGAATTTTGAACTTGAATTTCAAAGATGGATATATTCCTTATGATTATAGAGCTAAGCTAGAAACTGAAATGTATAGTGTCACAATTTTTTTACTAAAACTCACTTGCCGAGATATTTTGGGTATGTTTCCCAACAGCTTATACAACGGCGTAAACGCATACCACGAAAACCGCCGTTGTCATTATTTTATTCTAAGTATTTTTGTAATTCTGGCTTCCGTAGCATAATGGTTACTTAGTATCTCGGTTGACATTTTAGTAAATACTAAGTATAGTATACTAATACACAAAACTGATTTAACGTCATACATAATTTTGTAGAATATTTGTGACGAAATATTTACTGCTCCAATTGTCTACGCCTAAAATTAACAACACTCATTGTACTGTGAAAACTTTTCGATGTAGACGTTATCTTCGTAATTTCGATTGCTTTCTTAACACAATTTTAATTCTTGTAGTGACTCATGATGCTGTATAATTGGCGTTTAAATTTAACAAAATTTCGGTCATTCGTAAGCATGATTTTATTTTTAACATACTATTTAATTGTTATCGCAACTCTGTTAAATATGCAAATCAGCCAACAATATTTACTTCATGGAAATTTTCGACGAAAATGATGAAACTGTAAGTAAAATTATTATTTAACTGTTTTATTTGTTAAATATCGGCAATTAATCTATAAGTAGATTCATACAACTGGTCTTCAAATAATGTATCTGACAACGAACAAAACGTTAAGACTGTTGTCTTAAGAGATTGCTTAAGAGTAAATAAGAAATATGAAAATATGTTAGTGGTTTCTGCCGCCTGGTTATGAAGACTGTAACACATTGGACATGCAAATTCTTAGATCGCGCACTCGACTGAAATGCGAAAATGTTGATTTTCTCATGTCCTGCAGCAGTGGCCTCGGTTGCAGCAATCGTAGTTCTTCTTTTAAGTCAGCGCTATTAATTAATTTTGTGTCACGTACTTGGGACTCATGGTCATTTATTTGCTTATCTGTAAACTTGGAATAGTTGAGAATGTTTGCGGTTTTATTGCTGTAAATTTTTAATTTACGAACATATATTTAAACTTTATTCTCAAAACAATGTTATTTCACGAATAAAAGATGAACTTACCATGTACATATATATTTCGGGAGGAAAAGGCGGCAGGAATGAATATGTGCGTAACTAACGATGTATAAAATAATTTTTGAGCGAATCGAAATATTCCGCCTCTTTAAATTACTATCATTTCTGGGTAGACCTATGAGTGAATTTTTGTCAACATAAGTTTGCAGGGTACTTAACACATTTTAATAATTTTTAGCTTCTATCCGAACAGGACATCGATTAAGAATTTACGCACAGCCTTTCACATTTGCTACTATCGTTCTAAAGTATGACTTCACGTTGGTTAACAAATTATAATCGTAACTGCTGCATGACTTTGTTATAATAGAAATGTATTTTCGGATGGCTTGGAAGAACGATTAACTGATTTAAGAAAATAAATTTCATAAACTTTGTTGAACTAATGAAAGTACTTTACAGCTAATTTTGTATTTTGCCCGTTTATGTTGCCGTGTGTCTAAAATTTTAATATTACAACCAAACATAGAATAAGATATGGAAGGTTTTTTTTTTCATAATGGTAATAAATATACCATTCGTAAGTTTCGATTATACTATACTTAAATAAATACACCAACAAAAATCTTGGTATGCTATAATATATATCGACTAGGCTATGCCACCAGATTATGAATTTATTCACTGAATTTTTATAGTCAAGGCCCAAGTTTATTGTTGTGATTCAAATCTGCAGTGTTGATATTTTTCACCACTAAGAATAACTTAACTCGTTTTTTAAATAATCTAATATTTTTATATTTGTCCCCCAACACTTCTGCTTTATTTAACTCTTTCAGGAACTGAGCAAAATTGTGTAATTGCAACAAGTTGGACTCGCATTCCGGAGGTCTTGGGTTCGATTCCTGCTTCGGCTGTCGTTATTTCGGCTTGCAATTTCTTCCCGCATTCGTTCACAGTAAATGTTTGGATTGTTCGCAAAGATTCCACTATACACCTGACGGAAAAATTCTCTGTTTTAAATCCGTAATATACGTTCTACAGTATAAATCAAACATTTTTATTTGAAGAACCTAATTAATGTATGTATTCTTTAACACGTTTCCACAGAATAGGTTTGATGCGTTAAATACAATTTGAAAACAGCGATAAAAATGGATACCAACGTTTTTCTACCAACGTTTAAAAATGGCATTTACTAAGTAATACAAATTTAGTGCAGTAATGTTAAAGGACTTATTGATTATATGAACAAACATTTTTGATTTGTATCCCAAAACAAATGTAACCACATTAAAACAAAGAATTTGTTCATCAAGGCAAAGTGGAGAGTGCCATTGCCTCTCACATTTTCAGTCCTTGTTTAAAGTTTTGTGTGAAACTATGTATCCAACCGTCTGTAAACCCCTCTGTGTCAACAATACGCAAAGCCCACATCAATAAATAACAAATGATGTTATTTTATAACTGACAAATTTATTAAGATTACATAAGTACTGGAGGACGATACAGTTATAGCCTACGATGAATTATTCAAATTTCGCGATTACACTGCAGGACAAAGTTTGGTCAGTAAATTTTTGAATTTCCTATAAGAACACATTTTAAAATAATAATAAGTAATGACGTTTTTCTTTCCTAATATGTGGCATAATACAAACCTGTAAATTACGTTGTACCACGATTATATCCGCGAATCAGCTTGCGTTTGTACAGATTTATGTGGTGTTATAATTTATTTGTAAGTATTGAAGGGGCGTAAATAACATCTTCTTGTGTGTACTGAAGGCTGAATTTGTATGTAAATTAGTATGCCTAACAGTAATGAATGCAAAACTGTGCTATAGTAATGTTCATAACCAAAAACTGTGCTATAGTAATGTTCATAACCAGCGATGAATCTGTAAGCTTTTCCATGTCAAGGCCAGTTATGTCCTATGTATGTATTGTAAAGCAAATTCATTTCTTTATATCTATTACCAAATATTGAACACGTATTTCTGTAACTGACAGTATGAACATTTTACATAGCAGCCATTAAACGCTTACAATGACTTGTTGAGAGTTCTCGTGACTAGGTTTTTCATTATTTTACATTAGTACGAAATAGTTTTTTTTTCACTTTGCCAGTAACCAAGTCTTCATTGAATAAAAAAATTATTCGTCATAATACTTGCATTGGAGAATGTCAAATTTACGGTTAGCATGCCATGTAGATGTACAAATAACTACAACCTATTTACGTAATTAAATGAATTAAATTGCAATAAATTTACGTAATAGGGGCTACTTAAAAAAATTAAACATGTTTCTTACTGATTCAAGATTTTAAAGGTATATATTTTACAATATAACTATACCAGGCACTACGCACTTTATAGAAGCGATTATCAAATCACAAAAAAAATTCATTGTAATTCCTTGTAAAGATTTTATAATACCTCAGATACATGTAATTTTGGCGTGAATCATTTCATTGTAGTTAGTTGGTTTTCATTATTTATAAGTCATAGTAACAAGAAAATGTAGATTTTTGAGTAAGGTTATGTGAAAACTGTTTTATTAAAATACACTTTCATGCAAAGAAAATGATGTCGCATGTAATATCCAGAAAACAAGTACTACCTAGTATAAATAAGAAAAATTTAAAATTCTAGTGACAAGTGTCGTTCACATGCCCGCTAAAATAAATTTGTTTTTGGAATTCCAGTTCAAAGAACGGCAGTCTATACACGCGAACAAAGGTAAGCGATATGCTATGTTTTTTATGAAGTATGTCTCGTCAAGGCGGTTATTAGTGCACAGCGTGTGACCTTATGTTTTCAAACTGCACGTGAACTTCTCAATGTGTGGACATTTTACGTGTAGATAAACATTGTCGGGTAAACTGGGAAACATTACAAGACTTATTTTTAAGACACTTGTTTTCAAGCCTTCATCTTTCTCTTGTATTGTTCTCAGTGTTTCTCCCTAAATCGGCTTCTTTGTTTGTGTGAGGCAGAGAATCGATGGAGCGTTAAGGCTGCAGCTGATATGCGTATGTAATGCAACATCATCTCTACGCTTCATCCATTCAGCTTCCATGCAGTGCTTCTCTATTGTTCTTTTTCCTGTGAGAATTTAAATGTGACAATGTCATATTATTCCTTAAAAGTATTTTTTTATATTTTGGTGTCTACTAAATCTTGTTAGTTTTTTTCAGATACGGCAGTCAAAAATCCGTTTTTTTTTTACTGTTTTGTGAGCTTGAAAATTGTGTATGTTATAAGCGTGCTTAATATTTAAATACGCATGATAATATGGTTTGAATTGAGTATTATTTTCACAGATGTACAAATGTGATGCACGTTAAAGACATGGTAGGTAGTTTTTTTACACTGGTGCAAAAAAGTCGAAACATTTTTTAAGGAAAGCTTCCAAAAAATGAAGACTAAGAACAGTCATATGATGCACCATATGTATAGGCGTTTTGCAACATAATGCAGACTTCGTACGCAAAACTAATTTTTTACATTATTTTAATATATTTTCTTATTAAAATTGGAAATATTTTGGGTGCAAATATATAAAGTTTATTGAAACAAAAAAAAATAAATTATGACATATTTGTAATAAAAAAATTATACGGATTCTTTGAGGTGAAAATGATGTCGCTTTTAACCAAATATTTTCATTATCACTCTAAAACTACCTGGTGTGGCCTAAAAGGGTTTGTTCCTTAGTTTTGCAGTGATTACGAGAAAAAAAATGATCGCGACCCAATGCTCAAATTAAATTTTTTTCTATTATTTTGACACTTACATGTCATATTTTTTAGCAAAATTTTTTTTGAGCAATGTATTGAACAGTTTTCAGATTTCCTCACCCAAAAATACCTCGTTTTTTGTGGTGAAAATAAGCCAACTTGAAGTAAATTTTTTTTTGCTGACGAATGGTACATTATTTTTAAAATCCCATGCACATTACTGTGCATCGTGTGACTGCACATTGTCTCATTTTTTTTTTTTTTTTTAATATTTTGGTAAAAATAAATATTTTAGCTGTTGGTACCAGTCTGAAAAAAAAAACTAAGAAACAAGCCCTAAGAAGTCGATCAATAATATATAACGGCAACTCGCTCAGCAATACATTGCAAGCGCATGTAGGAAGGCTTTTTGAATACGCAAGGGAAACCGGCTCACGTGTAAGAGCGTATCTGATATATTTAACAACTTGAACATAGCTTCAGGCTACAAAAACCTTACACTTTAATTTCACGCCGGTTAAGGTTGTTCAAGTGAAGAAATATCGTTAACTGTATATTTGTATGAAATAGTGTTGGTTTTGTACACATCACGTAGAAGTACATTTTCCGCTTACAAAAAATTTAGATCAATCAGTTCCTCCATAATGGCACTTCGGAGTCAAAATGTGCATGTTTATCATTCTTGTAAGCTGTAAAAACCAATTAACATAACGAAATAAAAAAAAATTACATTGAAACTACATGTTACAGACTACTGTTTAACATGCCTTAAAATCCATTACAAAATATTTTTGTATTAAAATAAATTCGGAAAATTTAATTTTTTTCCTATTTTGTAAATATTTTAACAACACAAAAATTATAATGGGCTACAAGGCATGTCACGCAGTGACTCGTGACATCTAGTTTCAATATGAATTGTTTTATTTCATTATGTGCGCTGGTTTTTGCGTCTTATAAGAACGAAAAGCATCCAATTTTTTAGTGTCAAGTGCATTATGGGAAAACTGGGTTAGATAAATTGTTCAGTTAAGAAGAATATGTACTCCCTCTGTAACTTCTACAAAACTAATAATATTTCATACAAATATAAACTTACGATTTTTCCTCACTTGGACGCCCGTAAAGAATATTTCAGTAGGTTATGGATTGAGACCGGAAAAATTTACGTGATCACTGACCTGTAGACTAGCCTATATGAATATATGTTTAGTAGAGCCACGATTTTATGGCGAAAAGATTTTTGCAACATTTAGTTTCGATGCGTCATGTGCACACCT
The DNA here is from genome assembly GCA_003012365.1 of Medauroidea extradentata. NCBI lineage: Eukaryota > Metazoa > Arthropoda > Insecta > Phasmatodea > Phasmatidae > Medauroidea > Medauroidea extradentata. Next base: position 25,214 of record PNEQ01105628.1, on the reverse strand, counting down.
GCAGCTCTGCTACATCGTCTGTGTTTGGATGATTTTACTCTCACTTTCCTTGGCAAATTACAGACGTAAGGAGTAACAATAATCTTATTCTGATTGGTGCAGTCAAATGAGAAACGTATCTGAACAAAGACACGCTGCCAAAAACCGTGAAACAGAACTGCCGATGTGCACGAGAGACACTGAAACAAAGTGGGGCGAAAATCTTTTCGCGACAAAATCGTGGCCCTACTGTTTAGTTAAGCAAACAACAGCTCCCAGTTGACACAGTGATGCCACGTGTTTAGGACTACATTTAGTTGCTTCTTTATTATTGGCTAAGAAAGAGACTTCCAAATCGTGTCAAAAAGGTCTAGGGCCAACTGCGCAACTGACAAGAACTTATATTTGTTTGAATCCTAGCTTTTGTCCAAATGAAAAATTGAATTTTTCAGAGCCCTAGTTATGGAGTATGAAGAAATAAACTGATTAGGCCCACATAATGTTGCAAGAAGTAAATTATTTAAGTGTTTGTTGCTACTTAGTTTATCATCACATATTTCTGACTGCGTAGAAAAGAATGAACCATAGCTTTTACTAGATGACCTTACCAGTTGATAGAGTCGAAAATATTTATGAGAGTGGGGGGAAACGGAAACATCTTAAAATTCACTTTCTCTGTATTACCATACTGACGCGGTGCAAAGAACCTAGGCACATTTCCCTTCCGGCTGGAGTTTTGTGGCTGTTCGCGCCGGTCACTGGCATGGCCCGCACACCGGCGGTGTTGTTTTAAGCGGCCGCCGCTTCACTGCACTTGCCCCACGCCGAACCGGCCCGTTCATTTCTTCACTCACCCGCCAGCGCGCCGCCCCTCCACGCGAATATTCACCGCTTACTTTTCCACTTGCTCGCGTTTTAGAAACACGCCGCGTGCCCGACAACAGCGTGCGATGCGCGCCCTGGGAATCGCCGGGGGTGGGTTGCCGACTTCTGATTTGCCTTTTGTATTTCTCGCCAAGTCCGGCTGCGGGATAAGGCTCTGAATTCGAATTTATCCTGTGTCTTTTTTGTCGAATTTCAAAGAACCAGAGCTGATCCAAGAGGCACTAAGTGGATGTATCTTCTGCAGAAATGATTCATTTTCGTAACATAGATCGAGAGTCAGAAAAAGTTCTGAGAGTCTCTCTTTACAAGCATCACACTTTATAAATATTTGTGAATTTTATTTCTTAACTAGCTGTCCCGTTGCGGCTTCGCCCGCGCGTACTATAGAAAATAGTAACTAACTTTTAGTTACGTGTTAATTGATTATGATAATATATTCACTGTTTATCTTTAAATCATCAAATACAAACAGATTTGTCCAGTCCACTGCGCTAAGCGTACTTTTTTAAATTCATCTTTATTTCTCTATCAAACAGCTGCCCGGCTGCGGCTTCCACCGCAAAACAGCTGCCCGGCATTTAACAGCTAGCGTACTCAATAACAGTGTAAAGAGCGCGCGCAATACGCTTGTATGATGTCATGTAATTCCCATCGCAAAGTCTTGCACGGGATACGAACCCGTAACCCCACCCCTCCCACACCCCAAACTTTATACAATACCTGAGTGAA
>PNEQ01105628.1:8358-23521 GCA_003012365.1 Medauroidea extradentata | reverse complement strand
CCCTACATTGTTTAAACAACAATAGCAATAAAGCTCAAATTGACTCTACTGTTTTTAAGGTTTTTTTTTCGGCAATTATAAGAATTTTTCTCGCCGTAGAAACCATCTTTGAACTTCAACGAACATAAAAAAAAAAATAATTGGCCGAATTGGTCCAGGCGTTGTTGAGTTATGCGCTTACCAACACATTTTGCGATTCATTTTTATATTGTCACGGTGGAAGTCACCGACGAAAGTCATGCCCGGCGACTCCCACCATAAAATCTGTCGGGAGGCTGGACGTAGTAAACCAAATAATGTGAAAATAATAGGTAGTGTTAAATAGTTAAACATATGTGGTGTGTCGTGTTGATAGTTATGTTATACCTTGTTTGTAGCTAAAGTGTTGATTGTAAAATGGGGGATGAAAGTATATCTGAATTATTAAGCTACGCAAGACTACGAGGTGGAAAGCAAATAAACATCACTAGTAGATAAAACAAGCATTTGACTGAAACATAACGATAAGCAATAAAGATTAATAAACTCTGTAAGTAGTAAAACATCACTGGGGGGTATACATACGGTACGTAGCTCCTTAAGTAAAATAAAAAAAAACAAGCAAGCACATTAAATACAGAATTTCCACCTTGTAGCCTAGCTACAATCATAACGTATTAATGTATGGTAGAGCACAACAAACTGACTGAAACAAAATAATAACTCCGCTTGGCAACTATCTATTGCGAGGGGTACAGAAGATCGAAACATAGACTAACGTCCCAATACGGGTCGCGTCTCCTACCTTGCATCGTGCATGTGCTTATCATCCATAGTCATCTATTATTAAAATAAATATTTAAATCAAGACACACGTTCTGCAATTAGGGGCTATCAATTACTGTTAAAGGGGACTACAGTTCGACTACTTGAAATGAAAGAGTGAATTCAAATAATTGTAGTTTATTACAAAAGATTAAAATAAAATGTTATACAAAAATAAATATTACATTAATGAAATTAAAATTGTACAATTGGGAAAAAAGATTTGTTATTTAAATGTGATGAACTGTGACCAGATATTACATTAAGAAATAATGCTAAACAGTAAAGTGGTTTCTGGCATTACAAAACAATCACAAGGTTATTACATTTCTTTGAAAACATTTAATAAAAGGCAATTGCACTGGCCAACAACAAATAACCGCGTCAACGTATCCACGACTATTCAACAAATACCGAACACGAAATCTAAAGGGGAAATAATAATAATTTAATAATAAAATAATAACATGAGAGAATACTTATCATTTTGATGTTCCTGTCCAGCGAAGTCTCATCCGTCTCAGGGCTACGAAGTCTTCTTATCCCATAATAAAATAAACGACTAACCAACACTAAAAATTAATAGTAATAATAAAAAAAACTAACTAACTAAACTGAAAACTCCTGCCGTCTGGCACTTAGGCCGTCGTCTCGCCCATCGGGGCATCGCCATGATCGCCTAAGAGAAAAAGGTCTCAAAAGGTCTAAAGAGAGAGAACTTAAAAGAGGTGTAAAAGGTCTGCCAAAACACGGCCGGCAGGTATTTATAACTACTGGTTGCGCCGTCGAGAACCTTCCATGATTTACCTTCCTGGAATGGTCAGCAGCGACCATTCCAGATCGGCGCAACATCTACCCTCTCTGTCCCACAGGGCATTCACTCGTCAGCGACGTTTGACGTCACTGGCGGGGAGACTGTCCGAGAGCGGAACGACAGAAATGTGCTGTAGTGCATTTCTAGCCCGTGCATCGGCCCTAGTAACAGCTGGTAATGTGGGACAGGGGAGCGGGGGAGTGTTGACAGAGGCGTCCAGTGCCCCCGGAAGGCCGCCGCACGACGAAAGTGCCAGAAGGACCCACAGCACGCGACCGCCCCGCGACACCGAAACATCCATCACCACCCCCCCCCACCCGCCCACAACCTAACACAAGGCCATCGGCCTACACACACTACCGGGACACTGTCCGCAATGGAATTCACTAGCACTGCAGTGGCAATAAACTCTGCAGGCTACCAGGAACAGTGAACTAAAAAAACTCTACCTGAGAGACTGTATGAGAACACTCTAGATTTCCACAATTCTAAGTTCAAAGCAATGACTTCCCAATAGCTGAATACTCTTTAAAATTACAAACCAAAATAACTTTACCACCTATTTTGAGTATGGATGAGAAGAAAAAACAAAAAAAAAACAAAAGCTCGAAAATTAGCGTCGTGACAATATTATAGAAGATAATTACTGACAGTTATAAGTTTTATTATCAAATGGTGAGATTCAGTTAGCGTATTATTAGGAACCTGAAAAATTAGCTTTCTTGTTTGAGCAGAAGCTAGCATTCAAGCGACTATAAGTTCTTGTCAGTTGCGCAATAAGTAGGGCCCAGTATTTTTCGCAAAAAGTTTTTCCTGCACTTTGTTTCAGAGCCATACGTGCGCACCTGCATCTCTGCTTTGTGGTCTGTGATCGGATGCCGTAACACCCAGCGTGTGGAGGTTAAACCCGCAAATCACAGACGTGATGTGTCACAGTTAACCGTGTAGTGATTGGCAAAGTCCAATGAATAACAACTCTGCACAGAAACACTCTGCAAATAATCATGAAGTTGAGCTGCAGGTGTACACGTAAGACACTGAAACAAAGTGGAGCAAAAATCTTTTCTAGAACACTACTGGACCCTAGCAATTAGTCATATTTGACACGTCCTGGAAGGCCTTGGCTAGGGGCAGGAAAATTTCACGGATTCAACGACCTGCTTGCTAGAATGCACTGTCCTGTACATACTCAAGCTATGACCACTTGTCCAGTCCACTAGCTGCTACTCAGTGAAATATCGGACAAGGAACGAATAGACGTGGGTTTTATATGCATACGACATTAATCCGCGAAATTTTGCGGCCCTTACCCTTGGCCAATAATCAGGAAGCAAATAATTGCATGCCTAAACATGTGGAATCACTGTGTCAGTGATCAGCCAATTAAGAGCTGTTGTTTGCTTCATTAAACATATATTCTTGGAGGCTAGACTAGAGGTCAGTGATCACGCGAATTCTTCCAGTCTGTATCTATTATTAGAGATTATGGTATATCGCGAAAACTTATTGCTCCAACATACCCTTGAAAATACTGTAGTTTCTTGCGACATGTATGATTGGGTGTTATATCGGCGAAACAATGGAGCTGTCTGCAGACCAATAATAGGCATAAGGCATCAGATATGGCTAGAGACTGGAAAAATTCGCTGGTTCACTGATGTGTAGGCTAGCCTCCAAGAATGTGAGTGTGCTCAAGTAGACAACAGCTGTTCGTTGGATGCTCGTTGGCACAGTAAAATGGACTCGCAATTATTTACATATTTATTATTGCCTCATCGACTTGAACGCTGTGTCAAATAAGTCAACGGACAATTGTGAAAGTAGCACGAACTTATAGTTGCTGGAATTCTAGCTTGTGCCTGAAAGAATACGTGAATTTTTCTGTTCTCTAGGTATAACAACAGCGTGATCATTAGAGAGGATGATTTATCGCGGGAAAACTTGACTGTTTGCTGGGTTACAACGTACGTTCAGTTTACCAGGAGATGACTGGCTTTCGCTTTTATGAGGAGCTGTTGCCCTATTTGGCTGATCCAATAAGAATCCCGCTGTTGTAATATTTGATGCCTATTATTTATCTGCAGACAGCTACGTTGTGTCAGACATATATGTGTTGTAATTAACTACAGTGTTTTCAAGGGTACACTCTAAATCTGAATTAGTGAATATTCACTTATTCACGCCGATGGATGGAGCAGTTTCAACAAACTGAAACAGTGAGAAACCTCTGTGAAATCGGTGACTATTCACTGATTCTGATAAAGAGTGCCAACATTTCACAAGTTAATTAATGAATGTCCACAGATTTTCCAGTAATTTTTCACTGATTCAATAAGTGAAAATTGTTCTTTGAAAACAACTGGAAAAACCGGTGAATATCCACTGATTCACTTGTGAGGTGTTGGCATTCTTGAAGGAAATCAGTGAATCTTCACAAATTAAACAGTGACTACATTCACTGATTCAAATTGTTGAAACTGCTCCATCTATCAGCATGAATCAGTAAATGTTCACTAATTTAGATTTAGAGTGTATGTCGGCGCATAACATTTTCGCGATGTATCATCATCCTCTCTAGCGATTATTATTGGTTCAGTCAAATAGGGCAACAGCTCCTCGTACAAGCGACAGCCAGTAACCTATTCATATGCTAAACGTGCCTTGAAACCCAGCAAACAATGAAGTTTTTTTTTTTTGCGATAAACCACCATCTCCACAAATTATTCGTATTATTTAAAATTATTCGTGTATATATGTTCAGTAATTATGATTTACTTCTTCGTGTATAAAGTGCGTAATGCTAGGTATAGTTATATTCTAAAATATATCTCTTTAAAATCTTGAATCAGTAATAAATTGCAAAATAATTCATGATAATGATTAATAAAGGTTCTTAAGGCAAAATCCTAAATGTTTAAAGAATTTAAAATGATTATATAAAAGCATGATTAAACGTTAACCGTTATTTCTAGTTTTAAAAAAGATACATTATACTATATACCAAATATTTTTACTGACGTAAGTGGTGCAATTTTTTTACATAAGTCAGCGACAATCTCACTGCATAATTATTTACAAAATTATTTAAAATCAAATAAACACTTCCTAAAATTATCAGTGTAGGTAGACTACACGTGAATAACTATATATTTTTTTAATTCTATACAGGCTGTCTAGAAACGGCACAATATTAGCACACCATGCGAATCCTGGGAAACATTGGCCGCGAAAATGTTACTGGCAAAATTTTTAACGACAACATAATTCGCACAATGTTGCAACACGGAACGGAAAGTCCGCTCTTTCGCTCCACGTCCAGACATTATTTTGTGTCATGTTTGAATTATTCGGAATTTGAGCTCATGCTCATAATAACGTTACAAGATTGCAAAAATTACACGATGGCAATTCTCTGAGCTCTTTGGGATTGAGGTCTTATAAATAGAAATTTAAAAGTTTAATGAAGTTTTTGCTTTATTGGTTCATAAAGCTTACAAAAATACACGAAAGCGCAATCAACTATGGCTAGAGACACTGGAAAATCGCGGGAATAGTTGACTGTTTGCTAGACTACAACATACTGTATATAACACTTAACTGTTTCGTATCGACATTGGCTATGGTTTATTTGAAGCATTGTTCCTCTCTTCAACAAACCCAGTCAGAACTTACAGCTTGAACACATGGCGTGTGTGATTTGTCCCTAAACTGTTCACACGTGTCACGGTTAATATACTACAGTTTATTGGAGACTATCATAAACATTTTCGCGATTTTCCAGTGTCTGTAACTATGGCTTTCACCGCACTCTTATTATACACACAATTACAACTCCGCAACACAAACGTTAACTATCTTTGACAAATTAAAGATAAAAATATTTACCATTAATTAATTAAAGACTTCAAATCACAATCAAAATTCAGTCATGTATCCAACTAACAGTTTTTTTTTTTTCAAAAACTGATAATGAACAACCTAAACAGTCCGAATTGGTGATGAATAGCTATGTTATGTGCACTGATCTTTGCAAACATTCCTTCAATAAAATGGTATGGCAGCATTTGACGTGTGCTTCATGGTCACCCTTATAGCTCCGTACAACTTCTGAGTCTCTTACCCGCAGGTAAGTGGCGCTCTTAACTCGTATGAGTGAGTATGAGCACACCAAGCGAGGTGGGGCAGCGGTAAAACTCTCTCCTTGCGTTTGGAATGAACTGGGTTCAATCCCTTGATTTCAGTTTTCCAACTTTTCTTAATTTACTCCTGGTGAATGCCAGGTAAACTCCTTAGTGCATATCCGAACCGAATCCCTTCGCCTTTCCTTCTTGTACCTACACAAATGCATTATTCTGTTGTGACCCTTAATTTAGTTCATTATTGAAAAAAAAATAATAGTATACGTGAAGACTTTGCAATATACTGCTGTCCCTTACTTACAGTACAGTCTCTTTATCTCGAATATCGTACGCCCGATCGCTCTCATGTAAAATGTGTTGACGGCAAAGCTTCATTCAAGCACGGACTAAATGGTAAAATATATATTGCCTTGAAGCTGCTGAAACCTGCAGGAAAAAGAGAAAAATAACTTCATAAGATGATGTCGTACTACTGTATACGAATAGAATCGTTGGTACAGCTCGAAAAAGTGGGAAACGTTTGTAGTATTTTTCCCCGTTTCAACAATTTTAAGTGTATTCTATGCACTGGTTGAATAGGTTAATATTGCCACATACAAAAGTGTCGAAATGGAACTAACTTTAGCGGAAAATTTGAAAATATTGCATATTAGTTATTTAAAACATCAGTACGAAAATAACACTTTCTTGGGGTACATCATTTACTTGATAAATTAATATTAACTCAGTGTGCACAAACATGCACTTTGTATGAGCTTTTTTTATCATAGATCCATAGAGTTACTAAAGTGATATACTAAAATATATCGGTAATTTTTCACTACCGTAAATTCAGATGCTCAAAACTTGCTTTATAGCTAGGTTTTCTACTGAGCAAGCTGGTTACAAGTTATACAGTTCGTTGCAATATCGCTTCAGTACTCATAGGAAACATTCGTTATGAGTAGAAGGGGAAAATATACAAGCACTTCAAAAAGGCGTCGTTACTGTACGACAGCACAAAATACATGAAGTACCGTGCATAACGCGTGGTCTGGACAAGTTACTGTGAAATGTCACTTTCAGTGTTGCTCCTACATTCCAGTGTGTAGTTCTATACAGTTCAAAATACTACTACAGTGTCATTCTGCACTAACATTATCGAACCAGTGCGCTATACACTGTAAGTATTATGTTGTGAGATATATTGTTGCAGCGGTGCGCTTTCGAACCTTTATGTTTTTACGTGATTTCCTCCTCCAAATCTGATTAATGTTTCCCTTACATTTTTACATTCAGTTTTGCAACAGACTGTGTAACACACAGCGGGCTTTTAAAATAATTACACGCTGTAAAAAAATGCATGTAATAGAACTTGTCACCTATATTTTTGTGGAGCAGGGTAAACACACGAGGCATCTGTTGACAGCATCACACAAAGGTGTGTTCTAACAGAATGACGGTAAGCAAACTATACAACATGTTTCCGAAACATTGCTGTCGCGAAAAGAAGATATTTTATAAATGTTACATATGTTCCACTTCAAATATCCAGCGCTGTCGACGTCGTTAAAGGGGATGGCAATTAGTTCACATCCTTGGTATTGATGGAGTAAAATGATGATATTTTATTTGTTACAAGTAAGTTCCATTTAAAATATCTTGGGTTTTATACGCCATAAAGGAGATAAACACGTGTGTTCACATCCTGATGCAGGTACAGTTGCCTATCCACCAGGCTATCGAGGCTACAACTGTAATATTTGGGTGCGTTTTGCACGAAAACAACGAATGCTAGGAGTAATTTTGTCTAAGTTCAACACATTAAATTATTAATTTGGCATGAAACGTCACGCTACGATTACAGTACCCGTGTTGTATGCAAGTACAGGACGCACACCTCTGTTTTACACGGGAACGTACCATAACTTAATTTTCTCACAGATTTATGTTTTCTTATTTCACGTACCCACATTTTGTTCCTCCAGTGAAAGTTTTTTTTAATAATATAATATCACATAACATGCGTTTCCGGCTTTTCCGTCTAGACCGTCTAAAGTCCTTAATATTTGTGATTGACCAGGGGTGTCACATATCGAATTTCTTCTTTTCACGTCAGCAAATCACCTGGAAAGAATTGATCACATGTCTCTGAAACACATCGTATGGTAAACTAACCATAGCCTATATCGTGACAAACCACCGAGTTCACTTTAATACCAACAGAGAGCAGGCATGTGTAGTTTCGTTAATAGGTTACTAATGTTATCAATATAAGATCACAATTAAAATGTGTAACATATTTCTGTTACTGAAGTTCTATACCTTAGTATCGCGGAGAAGGGTATGTTTACCCTATGTGTTGTGCGTGCGCATTATTCTATCGGAAACGTTTCTTGAATAGCTCAGCAATGAACAACCAAGAAAAAGTTAATAGAGCGTCTTGGCTCTACCTTTTTCCTGATAACCGTAAGAAAATTGTCCTCAGAAGACGTTACTACTGCTTGCGGTGTATTAGTGAACATCAAATTCAACTTCTGTGCAATTTCCGCCGCTAATTGCGTGCACAATTACAACTTTGTGGCAGTGTTACACTTTATGTTGGTTGTGTATAGCTGTCAATTAATGCCAAAATAATATAATTAAAACCTAGCGTTTTGCCTAATTACGCTCCTAGTATAAATATTTCTTGAGCAACTAAATTAAAACCATTAAATTTGTGTAAATGAATAAGTTGTACAAGAACTGATATACAGTAACACAGTCATATATACGTACGTGCTTACTTATATCTTAACATATACACAGTTGTACACATATGCATAATATATACCTATGTAAATACACACACTTATGCGTGTGTGTCATTTACTTTATTAATACGTATTGCCATACTAAATAGTTCATGTTAGATCTACAAGCTGCCCCACAAAAGCAATTAAACCTGTTCCTGCTCGTTTAGCATGGCTTTGTTAGATTTCAATTCAAATATTAAGGCTATACAAATAATATGAATCCATAATTTTTTTTTTGTTTTGTCCAGCCTGTATTGCAGAGCAAGAAAAAGTAAAAAAGAATCAAATAATAACACAAAACTCAAAATGCACTGAAATATCAGGTTAACCTACGAAGTATGCAATAAAAATGATATAGTCTGTTTTTCAAACAAAAACCACAGTATAAATATTCCTTCGCCCTACATCAAGCTTCGCGTCAGTCAGTCAGTTTTGTCTTCTGGGCTCGAACAGTCGCTTTCTACTAGCCGATCTTTGACAACGCACCTCGTCATTCCATTACCTTTCCACTTGTTGCAATCACTCCCACATTTTGTGCAATAAATCTAACCGCTGAACTATCACTGTTCACTCGTGTCCCTTCACTCAATATATGTAATCTCTAATAGTTTCGTTTGTTCATAGGAAAGCTAAAAGGAAACTGTTTAGGAACCACAAAGTACATAGAAAATATAATAGGGTTACTAAACTGAACATTTATTACAGCAGCATTGTGCACAACAATCATAGAACTTGCTATATAATGCTACATTTCAGGAATGTGTGATCGCTAATTTGTGTACACGTTACACTAGCAGTAGTCGGTTTTAATAAGCTGTAAAACGGTTAAATTTGGTGATTTATGATTCTCTGCACTATTAAGTCTGTGCTGTATGTGGGCTATGGTAAGATTACAGTTTCGAAACATAACATTAAGGCTAGAGTGAAGTATATTCCTTATGTTTAAATTTAATCTGTACAAAAATAGAAAAATTTGATAACGTTTTGGGAAGCTTAGTAACATTTTAACTCAGTAAAAAACGTTCATTTACACAAATTTTAACTAAACAGACACTTTTTAGTATTTAGGCAGTTGTGTTAACAGACTGTTATTATGTTCCCAGTACTTGTGAATTATTTAAAGACATATTAAGGAACGGGAAACGTAATTTGTATCGAAATATTCACAATTTACAGCAGCAAGACGCTACCTTTGCAGTTATAAATATCAATGCATGTAAATATTAAAACTGCGCAGGACTAAATATTTTCCTACAGATTGGTCGTTCTTCAGCAAAAATGAAGATAAAAATTAGTAAGTATTATTAAAATGTGTGTTCATTTTCTGTCACAATGTTTCCTATAGTGACGCCGTTATTTAATTGCAATTTTAACGTCAAAATCTATAATGTGTGTTAGTTGACTAAAGTAAATCAGCTTGTATATTGAATTACTTGTGTGTCAGGCGGTTCTCAGACAAGGCAGTGGACGGAGTCTTTCTCTCTGATGGTGAGGTTACAAAACTTAGAATTAGTAATTAAGTCCTCATGTGCCTCTCCTTCAGGCAAACAAATAAAAACAGCAGCAGCACTTATAAAATTTCTCTCCCAGTCATCTCGATAGACAAGAATAACCGATCAACAGATAACCACTGCAGAGCGCAAGAATGCCACAAGTACTTCTGCTTTCACTGAGTAAACGGAGAAGGAAGGGAATTGAACACCACATATTTAACAGATACATCATTGAAAATGTAATTCATTTGGTATGGTTTTCTGTTTTCTTTCAATGATACGTTGTTGAAGAACGTGGATTTTTATTTCGTAATCTGCAGATTTAAATACTTATTTAATGTAAATTCTTCAACTAAAAATGTAGGTGCATGTTTTTCTTGCTTAACAAGTAAGTACAAAATTAAAATAATGTAATTAACGTAAGCGATTTTCATACGTAGGCATAAAACGAGTTGCAGTGAGAAAAATAGGCAGACTCTGTGAATTTGTCAATAAAAATTACTTAACAAAACGAAGACGTATATTGGATGTACGCCATCACAGAAAATAGTGTGTCACAGAATACTAGAAGTTTCACACAGACAGACAAATTGGCAACCAAAATGGTTTTGTAGGCAACTGGCAAACAAAAGAAAACACATGCAATTCCGCAAGAAATTCAGTCAGTGAGTTAGAAACAAACAAAAGAAGAAATTAAATCGACACTAACGGACACACATGCACAGAAAAACTTTCGTGGTTGATTTCTGTGCATGCGTTCGTTTATATCGATTTGATTTCTTGTTTTGTTGTTTCAACCTCACTGACTGAATTGCATAGGCTATGTTTTCTTTTGTTAGCCAGTTTCCTACAAAATAATTTGGCTGTCCGCCTGTTTGTGTGTATTCTTGTTTTCTGTGATACACCGTTTGCTGTAATGGCGTATGTTAAAATACTTATTTTAATTGTAACTTTATCCTCATTGTAAGAATCGTATAAAAATAGCACTAATGATTTTATAATGCTTAATTTTTTTTTCTTTTCAACTTACACTGATATCTTAGAACTTTTTTTCATTCTGCCACTCATTACCAACGCCTAACGTTTAATATAAACGTGTTTCTGTAGTAAAGCAGGATTACTGTGTAAATAATTCATTAGTAGTGCAAAATTATCAGTACTGCCATAATAACCAATTTTCCCCTAGTTCACAAATGTTGATTATAAGAATATGCTACGTAATTATTTCAAAATAATTTTTGCACTAGTTTAAACAGAATGTAGTGCCACCTAAATAAACTAAAAAAAAAGTGTTGCTAGACCACAAACTAATTTTCTACTATGTATGACCGTATGTGTTAACATCTGCTAACAGCCTACGTACACAAATTAGTTGAAAATATGTTTTCACATAAAATAGTTTACGTTTATTTGTGGTTACTTTTAATGTTTCGAACAGCAAAATTCTCTTTACATAAAAAACACAACACTTTTGAGAGACTATTTGAAAACAGAAATGAAAATTTAGTCTAAAGTATGTATTTCTATTGTTTCTAATATTTTCTTTAGTCAGCTAACTAAATACATATTTTGAGTTTTATGAAATTTAGGTGAGAAGATAATAAACATTACGCTGTAAATAAAACAGTTATTAATTACTGAACGTAACAATATTTTGCAGTTGGCGACTTTTGAGAGAACACAGAATATATGTACATGATGTATGTGTGTAAGAGTAGATATTTATTTATTGAAATTGACAACAGATTCTGTTCAATGGAATAAATGAACTGCGCCATCGATAATTTCTGTATTTGTACTCCACTAGTAATTAGGCAAAAATCATAAAAAAAACAAACACAGGAGCAAAAACCATCTAAGTGTAAAACTGAGGCGCCCTTTGTAATGATCGGTGAATTCTTGTACTTATAAACCTCTAACTTAGATTATATAAACACAATTACTGTAGACTGTAAAAACGAGTGTCCAACTGGGGAATGGCATTAGTTTCTCAGTGTTCAGATTCATGCGTGCAGTCTTTATCACTCAGGCTGAACTGATGAAGTAAATAACTGAAAGATGCAACAACTTAATACTCTAAAGCATATCCCAGGTCTCTGTTACGGCGTGCCACTATCTCAGTACCCTGCACACATAAAAATTATTTGATCACTAACGTTTTGACAGATTTTGAAAAGATAAATAACTTACTTTTCCTAACAGAAATGCAGAGCAAAAACATTTTCTCTCTAGCGAAACCAAATTTCCTCTATAAAGTTATTACATTTCGTAAATAAATATTTCTCAACACAAAAGCAAGATTTCAAAGCGTTTATTTGAGGAGGCTAAATCTTATTCTTCTAAACATTTTGTTTGTGTATAATCTTACTGCATTTGATCCTTGAACAATTTTTCTTCCCAGTGGGGTATATGACAAGTTGACCCATTATTTTTTATATAGGATCTGATTCCCGAAACATCACTTTTGATTTAGTTGAAGGAAGCCTCTGCTACTTACGTGTGTATTAATTCCGTAGTGTTGTCAAAGTACACATCAATTCTAATAACTTTTTTCCTTTTCTTTTTGCTCTCTTTGTTTTCGCCCAACATTTGAGCCATTTGTACGTACATTTTTTTTTTGCTATTGTCAGTTTTAGTATATTTTTTTGGCGTAACGCGAATGTAATGCTTATATTGACTGCTGGCAACCCTGACTTCCTACTTTTTAATGTTTAAATTTTCGTCCTTACTTCTTTTTACTGGTAATGGTTTTCAGAGACTTAAAACCAATCGTTCTCAATAGTGTTCGTCCAAAATAAGGGTTCAGTTTTTCTAAACTTTATTTGTTCGATTATAAATTTTAAACAGAAATCTTTTTACAGAAAACTACAAATAATTCAAAGTAAAAACATTCCGCTAATCTTGTTTATATGTGACAAAACATGTTTTGCTGCAAGTTTTATTTTACAGTTGATCATTTTTTTTAACAAAATCTTCTTATCCCGCAAAAGGAGGTGTTTTTGTATTGTTGCCCTTGTCTCTTAGCTCCAGATGAAATGCTTTGTTGATCTCGGAAAACGTACACAACAGTAATTTTGCTTCAAGTGTAATCTGTGCAGTATAAGATTGCCTGATTATGACATTACTCTTCTATAAAAGATGACTGACAGCAGTATTATGTTTACATTGAAATCAAAGTGACTTGCTGGTAAAACAGGGAGTCTATTGTACATGTTTACATGCACTCATTCATGAGAAGAATGTCAGCATGAGAGAAACATGTACTGAACAGACTGTACATCTGCACAACGGGCACACACGCACGAAAACTATCAGGGCGACATAGGCCACTCTAATTCGGAGAATGAGTAACGCGGCGAGAAAGGTGTTGGAAGTTTCGTCATGAGCACAATGACGCAGCAGCAGTGGAGGCATCAGGGCGGCATGTCCTATTTATTGATCAGCAGTAATCGTGATAATCTGATCAAGAACACTTCTGGAATATTCATTAAGGACATTTCGTATGAAATTATTTAGTACAGAAAGGCAATTATTAAGTACCAATTTAGGGACGTGGCGCGCTAGAGCTACTGAAATGCCGTTAATGTACACTGTTAAAATGGGTAAATTTACCTGTCATATTTGAAATAATATTTCCCATATTGAATTGAATTTAATTTTCCTTGTCATGAAACGTGGAGCTGCCACTCCGTAAAATATAATCTACAGACACAACAATTAAATTTAACCAAGACGTAAGGGATAGATAATCGTAAGACATGCGCAAAATTTCCCGTATAGCCCATGAACAAAAGTTCAATGTAAATTTCGACACGAGGTAGAAAAGTAATATTGCTAAATAATCCGAAGTTGTGTAGTGGTAACCATAGTGTTATACTGGTTACGACTTGACATGGTTCGATTCTTGCTTCTACCCGAAATTTTAATATTACGAATTTGTATCTGTATTATGTTTATGATAACAACATAAAAGTGTTCAAAAGCTTTAATTGTTTACATTCATCTGTATGGTAAATTTACTGCGCATATTTGCGGTACTTGTCCCTTACGTGTCAGTGTCACTTCTTTCCTTATATGCAAAAAAATTAGACACTGACACATAACTTGCTATGCTATGTAAATAAACGTAATTTTAAGCACAGAAATTTTTATGAAAGGAATTTATTTTGGACACAAAAATACAAACTTTTAATAAACATCCAGTTAGACCATAATGCATCTTTATGATGCTTACGCGATATAATATTTTAATCCTAAACGAGGGCAGACATAAAAAACTATCGCACAGTTTTGTTCAAATCAGTGAATACTATGCTAATTATTTAGAAAAAATACACACTGGTTTCAGCTAATCATGCAATTAAAGGAATTCGTATAAATTAACTGATTACCTTGTTTATAAAAATTATAGTACATACTTAAAACATTTTTTAAAGCAAAACTGTACAACAGTTTTTCGATATCAGCACTCGTTTAGGAGTAAGAAAAATATTGTGATCATGACCAAACTGAGAACTGATAGGAATTATTGACATGTTACATTATATTCGGCAGTGCTCAGTCATTGTCAATAATAACGCTTCTGGACGAAAACAGGTTTACTCCTTTGAGAACAGGCGAAATATTGTTACAGGAAGAATAGAAAATTTATTTTCACCTACTTGTAATTATAATGCAAAATTACTGCACTGTACAGTTACGAGTTCAATGGAATGTTCTAAACGAAACGCTGCACAATGAGACGTACGCAAAGAGTGACAAGTTGAGAAGTAGACTTCAGAAATCCTCAGGGTTGTCGTGGATAGCATACAGAGCTGCTGGTAAACGGTGTAATGGTTCAATTCGAACTCCAGTCCTCTATTTACACATAATGATTAAGGGACTGTGTATTATTTACGGTGAAATCAATTATTAAAATTCGTGCAATAGCGTCCGTATTTTCACAATAATATTGATAAGTAATTTGCCAATACTGTGTAGGAAATTTCCTTACTTTTAAAGGAGTTGTTCCATTAATGTCAGGTTATTTCCCTAATAATATATTAATATCTCCCGTAATTACTTGTGTAAACGTATTATATATATATATATATATATATATATATATATATATATATATATATATATATAATATATATA
>PNEQ01105625.1:8338-25296 GCA_003012365.1 Medauroidea extradentata | reverse complement strand
GAATCATGGGAGATTTAAATGGTGCTGTACTAAAATTTAATGCAACACTGTCACTGCAAATTTTGCTTTGTTAAATCAAATTTTATTTGAGAACCAGACAAGCCTATAGTGATTCAATGGTTCAGAATGTTTCTGGACATAATTTTTAAACTGCAAAGAAAATGTCCAGTTTACACAAACTTTTTGTATGTTTTGAATAAATTTTGCTGACCATTTTCAAAATAGGCCTAAGCCCATTTACACTCTGTAAGCTAAAATATTTGCATAATATGTAAAAATACATCTTGTGAAAGTTAGTTATTAATAGTTAATAAAATATGACAGCAAAACGAAACATTGTGCCACGTTTTAATCAAAATTGCGGATGTTAATGGGGAAAAAGCTTATTTTCGATTGTGTGTGATTTTTTTGCGATTGTTGCATGTAAGGAATGGATGCAGTTTTAAAAAATATGTTTCAATTTCACAACTACTTAATTCGGATTTAACTGTAAAACAATCCCAGCACCACGAACCAGCCTAGCATATGACGCATCTTATTCTCCCATTTTATTGTTATGTGTATAGATGATTTTAGGAAGTTGAGTAAAGTAAATGCTATGAACAAAGATTTAACATTGAACTTACTGGTATACTTTAAAATCAAACATGAGTGACAACTACCAGTTACCTTGTTAATAGAAATCTCATTAATACAATGTGGTTTTGTGCCCCCTTGGACGAGCTATTGTCAGGTTGTCCACTCACCTAGCATAGGCCTTCTTTAGTTTTTACTTTGTTTTGTTGTATTCCATTTATTTATTTATTGTCTTAGCTTTACCCTTTGAACATTGTTAGAATCATTATTCTGTTTTATTGTAATTTAAATGGACTCCTGGCCGTTGGCTGTGTTAAATTCATTTAAATAATATTTAATTGCGTTTTAGTTTTTTAAAGTTAAAGTAACTGCAGAACATTGTTTCAGAAGTACATGCAAGGCGTGGGGGGGAGGAGTATTTTTTTACCCAGGTTAGTGCTGGCCAGGTGCACACTTACTGCTATTTTTAGAACAGCATGTTTTTTATTCTATTTGTTTTAGTTCAGCGCACATGTGAAGGTTGGGTGGCATGATGTTATTTTCATGTTTATTTTACTATGTATTGCATTTCACCCGTTGCACGTGTGCTGGTTTGTAGAGTGAGACAGTGCTACTTTGCACAGGCCAGCGTGGACCAATCAAAAACATTGCTTTAGAGTTATATTTCAGACTTTCAGCTTATTTAGTATTTTGTGTACATAAAACATCTTGTAGTAATCATGCTATGAATATTTATGTTTTATCTTGTGATTATTTTACATAGTTTTAGGTTTAATATTAGTTTTTCCATTACTGTATTTCGGTGGATGGCCACTAGAGGGGTTACGGGGAGAGAGCAAGGCTGGCATGCATGGTCACTTTGCTTTTCTTTATGTCAAGCTTGAGCTATTGTAGGGGGCACCTCGTGTGGTGACTGTGTGGGGAAGGTGGTAGGACAGTCAGTCTAAGATGCTTGCTGAGATGGAGAGTAACGGCGAAGGTAGTGAATGCGTTGATGTATAATGTTCTCGTCAGTTAATGTAACTTAATTGTTTTCTTTTCATCAGTAACTGTATGTAGAGCAAGAAGTAAAATGAGTCTTTCGTAACAAGTACACAAAATTATGATTTTGGCCTAACTATGTTGGTTCTTTTCCAGGAGCGTCCATGTGGGAAACTAAATATCCTAAACTTTTGTAGCCTTGTACATGTGAAAATGTGAACGTTTGTGACTATTGTTAACAATGTATACTTAGCAAGCAATCTTTTATAAATAAACATGGGTCAACTTAGTGGCGTTTCGCTTTAATGCCAAGAAAGGTAGTGTTCCCAGTACCAATCACCATGGCCAAGTTTAAGCAGTAAAGACACTATAAAATTTAATTTTGAATTGGATTTGGATCATTTTTTTTTTTTTTGCTTTATTTAAACAAATGTTACATTCAGTTGACTTGTAAGAGAGAGTCATAAAGGGATAATGATGTTTAAATTTTGAGGATGAATGACAACACTTTTTAGAGCATTTGTACCATTTTTGCTTTGCTTTATAATACAAACATTGTTATGAAGAAAGTTAGGCCTGTCAATTTTGCATTAAAGAGGTTCCACACTGTTGTTTTATCTAAATGGCTGTTACTTATTTTCACTTACAGGCTATTATTATATAAACAAATGTTTGTATGTAATTTAATGACAGCTTTAGTGTAAGTATTATTTATTACCCTTTGAACTTGTAATATTTTTTATTTTTTATTTCAGGCTTGTATTCAAAATCGATGGTGAAGGCACAAAGGTGAAGAGGATAAAATATGCCCCACCTGCAATAAACAGCAGGGTAGCTACATTGTCCCAGGCACTAAACCATTTCAAAGAAACATGGAAAATGTGAACTGGTTTAATTAAGGCTCATTATCATGGACACCATACATTGTAATTACAGAATAAGCATTACAGATTCAAAAGTTTTTAACACATTTAAACCCAATTGAGAAACAGCATGTACAATAGTTTTTTCTTTGATAAAACCAAATTAATCCTAAAACATTGATTTCTTACAATGTATAATTACTACTGTATGAATTTTTCATTTTCTTTACAATTTGACACACATCACAACCTAATTCTTGCCAGAAAGAAATTGTCACCTATGAACACCTACTGGCTTTATATTATCAGATAATATCCTGAGTAATATTACAGGAATTAAATTCTCAACTGAGGGAAAAAAATAATTTAACGAATTGGCTGGTAGAGTCTATCCCACGAACTAGTGCACTTATCTGACAGTTCTAAAAGTACTACCAGTTACAGCTGGTTCCAGGGCAACAACATATTCCTACGCCAAATGATCTTTACACACACACAATAAGCCGGCTGTCAAACTGTTGTGTATTTTGTCAACAGTACACAGTAAATCATTTATGAGTGTGTTGTAATGTGTGCTTCTTTGTATACAATTTATGTACATATTATTAACTATATTTACGTACGTATCCATACACACGACTTTTCTGTATTTTCGAAGTTCAATTATGTTGAAAACTATTCTATTACTTGAATTTAAAAATTCAGAAGGAACTTATAGATAAGGTCCCTATCCGCCAAATTTTTTTCCTCTCGGGGTTGCTGTCTGGCTTTTCAATTCTCGTCGCTACCAAACTTCAGTGTACTTGCAAGGGGCAGTTGAAATAGACTACTGTTTTGTCAATTATCATTGTGCTGCCGACAAATACGCGCATGTTTTAAAGATATAACTAGATATGTAACTTTTTTCGTTGTAAAAGCGGCTTTTTTTAAAGTTAATTTCTAAACTGTTGCAGATATAATCAAATACGTAAAACATGCTTCATGATTTTGTTGCCGACATATGTTCTACCTCTCATTTTTTATCTCTAAGATGCGCTGTTTGTTGGTTATGGCTTGTTTTGGAAAGCTAGGCCTACAAAGTACTCAAAATCGTATTAATTGCAGCTTTTAGAAATTACAATTCAATGAGTACATCTAGGTCTAATATCCCCCTAGTTTGCATTTTAAACAAGATACCTGCAAGTTAAACATTTAGTCTCTATTTTTGACAGACGTTACATTGACATATTTTGGTAATATAGTCCGAAAGTAACGTTTGTTTCACATCAAAACAATGCATTACTAATTTCCTATATTTATGTATCTGAAACTGGCAGCTAAATATCGCAGTGCTTTTTTCTATTTAACAGTCAACTAAAATTGTAGTATTTACGATTCAGGAATTTATTTTAGAATAAACAAACTTGTGCAACTTCATTTTGTTTTGCAAAATATGTATAATGTTGGACACGTAAGAAAAGCTAGTTTTTCAACGCTGTGTATCTTTTACTTAGGTTAGTTTTATTTAAGTTACAATGGCTGAAACTATTTAGGCTCATACTTTCATGATATTCTTTCAAGTTGTATTTACATGTTATAAACCAATAAATTTCAATAAAAGAGTGGAAAATATTAATACTTCTAGAGCATTTTGTTGTTATTTGATGAATGGCTAGGCCTGCATTGAATTAAATTACACACATATCCATTCTAGAATATTTTTATGCTATGTAAATAATGTGGTACGTAATCTCGTTAAATTACGTGTGGTTCTACATGCATTCAATTATTTGCTGTGGTGGCAGAGTTGTGCCCTTTAAATTTAATTTTCCTGAGGTCAAATAAACTTTCACAGAATTCTAACATGCGAATAAACTACATAGTAGCTCAGAAATCTACACACAAAATACTAAAATATTTTCTATACACGTACTTACTAGGATAATTGTTGAGCAACTATTAAGGATTCTTCTGCCATATCGCAAGACTATTTTACCTCGCCCATGATTTATGTGGGAAGTGCGACTATTATTTCTATTATAACATTTTACGAAACCGGTTGGTATTTCTTTGGTATTTCTCTAGATACGGCAGTCTGAAAAAGCAGTTTTTAGCCGTTTTGAGGGCCCCGAAAATCATATTTAAAATTAACTGCCCTAATTTTTAAACTTATATAAATATTTTTTAAGTGTTTGTTGTTCTTTTCGTAGATATACACGTGTATTGGTGTTGAGTAGTTTCCTCAAAAAATTACTGTTCGCAACACGCTGGAACGCGTTTTGAGCGCAGGTAGCTAAGGACCTTATCCTTTATGACACTATACAATTATGAATATATACCATTCTTTTTTAATGACTCTGTATATTAATGGATGAAATACACTAACATATAAATATAACATTGGTATATTCATTTTGTTGGTCTTCTCTTTTGTTACAGAAAAGAAACGTCTGATGAGCAAACACAAAAAGAAGGCATTATACTCACAAGCAGCAGACGAGTGTGCGCCTCGTCGTAAGAAAAGGGTCTCAGAAATATCGCAGGTGAGAAAGAAAAATGTTAGTAAAAAGTGCATAGCTGTTCAAGAAAAAGTGGTATCTTTACAATTCGCTAACAAATCCCTAGCCAAAATTGGCCATTCTTCTGTAACTGAAGATCAATTTACATTCTCACCTATAGAAAATACAGTTCATGACTTAGGCCCCAGCGAAGTAGAATAACATTCACCAGAAAATGAAACTGTACATAGTAGAGAGTTAGAGCTGGCACATGTTCCATGCATCCCAAATCACTGTTTGCAGTAATGACACAAGCATACGACAGCAAATTAATATTTCACCAGCACAGTACAGTGTCAAAATGGGTATTTTTCAGGAGCTTCAGGAAAATCATACTTTAATGGCACACAATTCTTCCGAATGTGAAGATCGGCCAATGCTACAGTCAACAAATGTTTCACTTCCACAGTCTTGCACCAAGTACGACATAGCAATGGATGAAGAATTAGAATACACTACACTTCAGCCATTAATTACACAAATAGCATCAGGGTTAAATACATTACCAGTTATTGGCGACTCTTTTCAAACTCATACTGGTGCACTTAATGTTGAAAATGAAGATAACCACAACAATTACACCATTTATAATTGCTTAGAGAATGACGTAGTGAATGAAAATTCCATTTGAAATTCTGTTCATTCAGCCTATGCAGGAGATGAGGAAAATTTAAGTTTGCCAGAAGATGCTACGCTAAATGTTCAGGGTAATGGGCACAGTTCAAATAAGGAAAACATCAGTGAAAAACAAGCCCACGACATCTCCATACACGAAAAACCTGCTAAAAAACAGTAACATCAGTACGACGGAAACCACTAACCAAACTGTCCAATACAATGAAGACGGTAACTCAGACCCATCAGTTTTGCATGCACAAAACTATTGTGAAAACATAATAGTTGACTTAGCAAAGATTGGACACGAGAACAAATCTAAACGCTTTTTGGATAAGAAGTACTATTGCTGTTTTTGTCACAAAATGTTTGCCAAGCTTCCGCGGCATTTTGAAAGCATGCACGCCGATAACTCAGAAGTTTCAATCATGCTGGCGTTGCCAAAGTCATCAAAAGACAGAAAAGAAAATATCGAGGAATTAAGAAATAGAGGGTTGTCTTTGAACAATTTTTCGACACTCAAAAATAAAGACGGTGTTATTATTCCCAAACGCAGACCAATAACATCAACGTCATATAAAATATACTATGGGTTCTTTTCTAGGAAATTTTTGACGAGGCATGTGAAGTTTCGCAGGAAAAAGCATGACGGCTGTACAAAAAATTTAAGAAACAGGACAATATGTTCCCGAAGTGAGCTGCTGTTGCCACACTCAAGAGAGGGTAGCCTAGAGTTTGAAAAGAATGTACTATCAAAAATGAGTTACGACAATATTTTTCAAGCCGTAAAAAATGATAAACTTACTCTGCAGTATGGCCTTTCCTTATATGTAAAACACCGCCACGAGAATCGAAATATTCGGCTCATCGTGGACCGTTTGAGAGAGCTAGGCAGATTATTGTTTCATGCAAAACAAGTTGACAAAGACGTAAAACAAATTGAAGATCTTATTGAGACCTCAAAATTCAGGGTCGTCCAAGAGGCTGTGAGAAGAGTAGCGGGTTTTCATGAGGAAAAAATATATATTTAAGATACCTTCCCTAGCCCTTAAATTAGGGATATCAATAAAAATAATTATCTTTAGTGCTGAAAGGGATTTGCATAGAAAGTGGCACTAAAGAACGCATAGAAGATGTAAACAACTTTACGGAGTTAATGGAAATGAGATGGACTACAGAAATTGCTAACAAGGCACACAGCACCCTAAACGAAATGAAATGAAATGCACCGAAAAAATTGCCACTTGCAGAAGACATCAAAAAATTCAACAGTTTACTTTTGAAAAAAGATAAAGAGTTGAGTCTGAAATTGATGAATGCCTCAACATCAGAGTCGTTTGAAGAGCTGACTGAGGTGACACTGTGCAGAACTCTCATTCTAAACAGACGTAGAGCAGGCGAAACGCAATTTATAAGGCTTAGTGACTATCTGAATGCTCCTCAGGTAGATGCAAATTCTGATGTTTTTGCTACACTTTTGGAGTCGGAGAAGATTTTAGCGAAAACTCTGAAGAGGGTGGAAATCAGGGGCAAAAAAGGAAGAAAAGTGCCACTAATACTTACTCAGGATTTGCAAAACACCGTCGCTCTACTCAACGCGAAAAGAAAAGAATGTGGTGTTCCAGATGACATTTACCTATTCCCAGCTTTGAAATGTTCCGATGGTCACCACAAAGCAGATGCTCTTTTACGAAAATTCTCTCGTTTATGTGGCGCATCATCACCTGGGTGCATGACATCAACAAGACTTTGGAAACACGTGGCTACATCGACACAACTTTTAAATTTAAGGGAGCACGAATTGTATGCCGTGGCAAATTTTATGGGCCATGATATCCAGATACACAGAAAGTTTTATAGATTATCAGAAGATACAATGGAACTAGCGAAGGTAGGGAAACTTTTCATAAACATGGATAGAGGAGACATTTCGTCAATGAAAAATAAAAATCTTGACGATATTGTTGTAACTGATGAGGTTTCAGATTATGAAAACGAAGAACTTGAAGACGACCCTTCCGAGAGTAGAGCAGAAAAGCAAATGCATGCTGAGACTGCAACCAACATGCCACCACAAAACTACAAAGAAGATAGAAGAAGCTGCAGCAATCGTAAATCCGTGAGAAGACAGTGGACGCGTGAAGAAAGTGAGACAGTTAGAAACTACTTTCAAGGGTTTATTCATCTGTGCAAAGTTCCAAGAAAGGCAGATATTCAGGTGTTTAAGAATAAACATGACATTGTAATAGCGAACCGTACATGGTTGGATATAAAAAACTATGTATATAATTCTTATAAAAGTAAAAAAATGGAATAAAAGTGAACTAAAATGGGCCTTTGTTTTGATTGGCTTTGTGAAAGATTTTAAAATTGTGTTACTTCAATAGGAATTTGTGCTTCATGGCTAAATTTACGTTCTCACTATGCATACTTAAAAAAAAATTAAGGACTTACGTTCATGATTACCTAAAGAATGTTAATAATTTTATTTTATTTCTACCTTCAAGTTTGTTAAATATTAATGATTTAATTAAGAAACACATCTGCCAAGAAGAAAAGTATTATGTAATG
Organism: Medauroidea extradentata; assembly: GCA_003012365.1. Lineage (NCBI taxonomy): Eukaryota > Metazoa > Arthropoda > Insecta > Phasmatodea > Phasmatidae > Medauroidea > Medauroidea extradentata. The sequence continues at coordinate 17,153 of PNEQ01105625.1, read as the reverse complement.
ATTATGTAATGATAATGATTAAGTAATGAGGATAGATTTTTTACAGAGCATGTTATGACATGTTTGTATCAGATGTGATAAATTTCATGTTTGTATAAACACGATAAAGTGACCTATGGTTTTCTGTGTATTTGTCATAATAAATTTATGAAAACTACATTTAATGTTTGAAACATATACATACTTACACAAAATGTTTTGTTAAGTAACAAAAATATTTTAAGTAAGCTCTTTGTTTGTTAACAAAAATTTTTTGTAACAAATACAGTGAAACAACTTTTAACATTTTATTAAGATATATTTGGTATATTTTGATTTAGTGTTGGCAGCAAATATATATTGACTATTTATTAATTTTAAGTTCAAGTTTGTGTCATTTGATGTACATTTAGCATTAGCAAGAACATAGTGAAGTGGGCTACTATTTTTGTTGTGCTTTTCACGGTATTTTTTTTTTCATAAAATGTAATTCTTAAAGTTAATTGTACAAATTACTTAAAATTCTTAAGTTTGAATAAGTAACCCTTTTTCTGCTTACAAAAAAGGAAAATAACCATTTAGTTTCAAACATTTTTGTGCGTGATTCAGAGATGCTTTCTTTCACTTGAACATTGTTTGCAATACTTGATTTGGAACTTTTAAAATGCAAATAAATATAATTTCATAACTTTTAATTATTATTTAATTTTTTAAATATGATATACCTTTTACTGTGTAAATACGTCTGTATCATAAATAGTGAGCCTTGTTCTGTGATGAAGGTTGGTGTTTATAATGTTCTGCGAGTATTTCTTGAAACAAATAAATTGATATATTGCAATACCATTATTTACTTCAAACCAATTTCCAATTTTATGCTATGTACCATACTGTAACGAAAAGTTTCAGACTGCTACATTTATTTCACATCCCGAAAAGTTAAGGAATATTAAAAAAAAACATTTACAGTCCTCGTCATACCGAGCACCTGTTGGTAATTTGAAAGAAATGGATCAGACAAAAATATTTAACAATTGAAAACACAAGTGAATGATGTTACAAAATCAAAGTTCTGAGTAAATTTATGTTTAAGTTTGTTCCATGAATGCACAAACATGCAACATAACCCTTTCATACATTGCTGTATCTAAGTACATGCTGCTTTTCTGAGAATTCTGAAAGTGCTATGTGAAAGATAGGCATATAACCCCTTCATTCATGCAACAAACTCAATTTTTACAAAATTGCAACATAACTCCTTCATCCACTTGTGTCTTCAATTATTAAATAAAATTGTTTAACAACACTCCAGATTTGTAAATCTCTTTGTTGTATTTAAAATACTTGTAACTTGGTTATAATTTTTATTTTTTGTAGATTGTTTATAATTTGTTATTTTCGTAACTGATACTGTTCTTTCGTATTACATACTTCTTATTAATCCAGCAAAAATTGGGCTTAACATAGTCATTCACAATTGCTTCAAATGAATACGTTTCTGTGAATTTTTCTAAGCAAGGGGAGTACTGTACTTGAATGAACGATCATGTTAAAAAAATTAGTATAAATACAGTACAGGAATAAATCTGCATAATATGAAAAGGTGAAAGTAGTTTTACTAACATTATGCTCAGCAGTGTACATTACAAAACAAATAATGTGTAACAAATGACAAAAATTAACTGATAATATTATGCGATATAAAAATAGAAATATATATGGTAAGTACGTTTCCCAAAGTACTGTTTTTCAAGATGGTGCGAAGTATTAGGATGGACTACACCCCTCTTTTTTACCCTTACTGTTCCTTGTTTTGGACAAAATAAAATAATACTCTTTAGCAGAAAGATGAACGGAGTGACATGTGTTTCTGTATACAGATTATTTAATATGCTAATAAAAATAAATAAAAATGATTATGTATTTGAGATAGACAAACAACGAGAAAAAATATATAGAACATATAAATATATCTCTCAGTGAAAAGATCAAGGCACGTGGCCTAGTTAATCAGTAGTCTTAGGATTAAAGATCTGCAATAGGTTATATTTTCTGAATTCATAACTATACTAATATGAATTACAGCATACATTTACTAGATGCACATGCACATGTCAATGGACTTAAAAGTAATTTATAAACAGGAATGATGTAAGGTTTTTTCTTGCAATTGATGGAAATGGATTGAGAGGGGGAGGGGGGAAAACTATATGACTTACCTTGGCTGCCTAAACGGCGTCGCCTGCTTGAAGCTATTTTGCGCGTTGGAGGCTCAGACGTGAGGCAGCAATAAGGGTCATCAGACGCGCGCGCGCCTAGTGTCACAACGCCCCATATGCGCAAGACGCTAAACTGGCGCGCAGTGTTTCTGTCGTAGCGCTGTAACTATGGGACTTCAAGCGATCACCATATTATTCTATTTCTCCAAAGTATGTGCTAAAGTTCAACTTAGGATTCTTAAATTATTTTATTATCAATCTAAGCAGTACATTTTGTATTATAGCCGTGCGAAAAGGCCGTTTTTAGCCATGTTGGAGGGTTTAGAAATAGTATTTATAATGCGTGTTATGTTTTGAAAGTATTTAATAATCCTTCGAAATGTGTTTCCTTTTCGTAGATATGTACGTACATTGAGAAAACGTGTAGTAATTTTCGAAATAAACGAATATTTCTACGATGCTGCAGAGAAGTTCAACAGCCAGACAGTGGGCGCCTTTACAAAGCCCAAGGGTTTTGGTGTTCTCCACTATAAATTTATTTTTAATTCCAAGGTTCAGAATGGTACTATTTAAGCAGTTTTAGTATCTGCATAGAATATATGCCACTTAAATTACTATAGCTAAATAACTTTTTATGGCAAAGTTTTGAGCAAATAATTAAGCATATTCCACTTGTAATTAGAGTGAAGTTTGTCAGAGGCCGTTCAAAATCAAAATAATTTCTATTTCTCTCCCTGAGCTATCTGTAACTAAACAAACAAAGTAGGTTTCATTGTAGAAAAAAAATTACACCGTAATGCTTCATTATTTTTTTTTTAATATTTTGGTATAGAAGTATAAATTAATTTAGATGAAATATTATATTGTTACATTAAATTACCTTTTGAGCATTTTCTAGGCTCATTTGGGATGAAGGTCTTATAATTACAAATAAAACAGTTAAATTTAATGGTTAGTTTTATAGCAAACCAAAACTGCACACAAATGGCTTCAAAAGCCTTTGACAATAATTAATACAAATTTTTCATCAATGACTCTGCTATGCATCCTATGATAATCTCACAAAATAAACATTAATTATCTCTAACAATTATGCAACAAATCATTTTACAAGAACTAACAATCACGATTTACAATTAAAGAGTTCAATCAAATAACAAATTAACAGTCTTCAATAATTCAATAGTGTACAACCTTAATACTTCAACGAGGTGGTGGGTCACCGTCCACTGCTCAGCACCCCGAGTGCACCACTTGCTTCGCTCTTGAGATAGCCGGCGTCGATCCCCGCCTTGTCCTCTTGCGTCGCCAAGTAGACAGTCCTCTTAAGACGCTCGCCGAAACAGTCTTCCAGCAGTCACCTCTCCTCCCGACACTCTCCTTCCGTCTCGCCGATCAGCTCATACACTCCAGGCTCAAGTCAGATGTAAAACATAGCTTTTTCGTCATGTGGTTGCTTTTATATGACCCAGAATTCTCGGGGAATCACCCTTAGCAAACGTGTAAAAGTAGATATTACATCAGCCTTCTAGCTGCGCGCAAGCACGTCCACAGTCTCGTCACCCATGGTATTTCCAGGCACGTGACTCCACGACGCAGATTATGGCAAAATGAAGGTGAATCCCACCTGATGACTCTCACTGGACACACGTGTCAGCAGTCACGTAGGCATGCGTCATGTCGCCTCAGGCTAGTGATGAAATCATCGGCCCCGGCCATGCTGGATATACTGGCACGTAACAATATTGACATTTTATTGCTGGACCTGATGTCGAGACAAAACCAATCTACAGATAAGTTTGTGGAAATGAGGTGTTAAAAGAAGATCACAGCTTATAAGTCGTCTAATACAGAATGAAGGATTCCGTGTGTTGACAGAAAAGACCCAGAAGACGACTACAATTAAGGTTACAGGCCAAATTAAAGACGCGGGAAGAATGACCCCTCGACCCACAGAGAAATAAAGAGGAAAGAATAAAGACGTGAAGAGTGGAGCTCCAATGCCAACCTGGCTGCTGCAAATTATTGGTTACTACATAAGAAAGCTCTGTCCACATACTTTCGAGATAACTGCTTATTTTTCGAAAAGCTAGACTCACAGTCTCAAGACAGAAACTCTTAGGCTTGTATTCATAGTCGTTTGCCTGTTGTCCAAATACTTAACTATTATCATTAAAGCATTACTTATTGAGCAATGAATTCATAAACACATACCCTACTTTAAAACGAAATTTTACTATACCAAATAACATTACCTACATAATATATGCAGTGGCATAGCTAGGATTTGTGTAAGGGAGAGATTTCCACTTGGAAATTTCATGGACACTGAACACCTCTTTAAAATGGGGGTCCGGGGGTTCTTCCCGGGAAAATGTTGGATTTAAATGTGCAAAATAGTGTATTTAAGAAGTTTCCTTAACTAAACAGTGAATGTTCTACAGGTAAAAGCATTATTTTTGATATGATATTTTTCAAATTTTTATAGCTAAAGGTTAAGATATTAAGAAAACAGAGCATACCTTAAAGCGGGGGGTTTGGGAAGGGGGCCCCTTCTACGGGAAATATTTAGATTTTAAGGTGCAAAATACTTCTGTTTTAGCAATTTCCATAACAAAACATTAAATATTTTAAAAGGCTAAATGTTGAAATTTTTATATAAATATTTTCAATATTTGGCAACTATATGGAGGACTACCCGTTTTGACGGGGGTATACAGGTCCGCCGCTACGATATTTTTTAATTTTTAGGTGCATGTATTGATATTTTAGCAGTTTTTATAATGAAGCCTTTTTTTTTTGGCCTAGAGGGAGGGAAGGGGGAAAATATTATAGAGAAATACTGGCAGCAAAATTTTATTGGGGGAGGGGTGGTGGAGTGCCGAGATCTTCCCTTGGAAAAAAAATTAATTTGAAGACGTAAAATAGTGATATTTTTAGTAGTTTTCGTAACTTTACATAGACTTTTCTACCGGTAAAAATATTACTATTTTGTAATATTAAATTTGATAAAATAGTTTTGGCTAAGGGAGGAGTTACAACCACCCCTTGGATACGCCCTTGAATATATGAAGCGTCATATGTCATAACATATTTTCCTATATGATACAACAGTAGCTTGCTAAATACAAACACAAACATTGCAACATGACTTGAAATCGGTCTACTTATACACGTAAATAAGTAAGGTAAACGTCGTGAAATGCTCAACACTGTCGAAGTTTTCCCAATAAGCGCCAACATAAATTAGACCCTCTTAGCGATCGCAGCGCACCTAGCGACAAAATTGATCCCTTTTCCAACAAGTAACACGGAGATTCCCTTACCTATAGTGGAATTAACCTTAAACGAAATCTGTAAATATTCACTGATTTTAAAGTGGTTATTTTCACTGCTTCAGATTATAGAAACTGCTCCACCAATCTGTGTGAATAAGCGAATATTCACTAATTCACATTTAGATTATAGCGGAATTATTTGTTACTTTGCTATGATTAAAACTTGCCTCCGCATATAAGTGTCTCGCACACCTCTAACAATTTTATTTACTTGGTACAACTTAATACATATCGTTTTTGCATCAGGTTATTTAACATCATAAATCGAAAGAATGCATTTTTTACACAACTTCCGAAAAGCATATAGTGGTGCAATGGAAATATTCTACAAACTTTACAAATTGTGCAGTGAAGTTATGAAACAGGAAAACGAATTACGGGCTGCTATTAAAAACTATACACATTAGGTAAGTGAACTCCTTATTTTAATTATATTCTTTCAGGTACAATGTTTTTTTAAATATTTTTTTAGGTGTGTGTTAAACAGTTGCTTACAATTTTTTCTTCAATCTCATTATTATTATAGTGTATTTAAGCTACTCTGGTAGTCTTTCACACTTTCAAGGGCAAGAAATTTAGTAAAGTTTGCCAAAAAAAAAAAAAGTATATAGTAAAAAAATTTTCGGCTTAAACAATTACAATTCCTTAACCCTTATATCGTGTATATTTTATTTGCAGGAACAAAATGGCTAAATAACACCAGTTTGCACCTAAAACATTCACTTTCACAGAGGACGATACATTTATCAAATACTCTGCAACTTCAGGTAATGTTTTAATGAGACATGATAGATATGTAAAGGAAGTCGATATTGAAAAACTACAAAACAACAATCCGAGATAATGTTATTTACCAACTTTAAGAGCCAACCTTTTCCCAGAATGACACTTTACTTGAGCGTCATTTCTTCCGCTGCAAATAAATGTTAGAAATTCCGGCGGCAGAAATTGCACCTCAGAAATATGGCAACCGGGAAAATGTTTTACTCAGAAAGAGAGAAAAAGTTATTGTTTAGGATTGTTGTTTTTTGAATATTGTTTATTGGCTCCGAGTAACCTACAATTATAAATCAATGCATTTAGCACCAATTTATCTACCGCACGGCTACCACTAATGTATTCTATACAATACATAAATTATACTCAGATCCCGTCCTAGTAACACATTGCAAAGTTAGGATTTGTTTTATGCTTCAGTTAGTTTTTTTTTTAAATAATAAATTAATTTATGTGTAATCTGATTCTTACAGTGTGATGTTAAGGAACCATCCCGGCATTCGTCTGGAGTGATTTCGGGAAACCATGGAAAACCGATCGGCCGAAGCCATGGATCGAACCCGCGTCCTCCCAGACTGAGTCCATCGTGTTACCGTTGCGTCACCTCGCTCGGTTATGTTATTACAAAATGTGAAAAAAGTATAATGATACGAATTGCAAGTAACTAGGGAAACATGGATTTTCTGAACTCTTGGCTTGTAAATGTTCTACGCTACTTGTGACAGGGATCACTTTGCTTACGCTCTTGCCAATGCAAAATATGACCCTAAACTTAAGGTCTCAAATAATGTGTACCTTAATATGAATTAGTTCATCGGTATGTCATCACAAAAGAATACAAGAAGCATATAGACCATTCTGGCATCAAAATCTTCTACAATAAACAGCACTCTTTACAGCAATGGATGAATTCAAATGCCATCTACATATGAAGTGTGATACCGATATATCGTTACAAAATAAACTAACACTAGTGGAATATATTCAGACATAAACACCCGGTTCATATCAGAGTTGCAGACCTCGTTGTCATGTGTACAAGTTAGGTCCCCTCTACATTCACACATATAAAAGCATATGTTCAGACAAAAATATACGGCTCCTAAAACTGCGGTCCTCGTAGTGTCGTGTGGAAGTTACGGTCCTCTCAACATTAAGGGCCGTATCTATAAACGGCTTTCGAATGACAACCAACTGCTCACCAATGATTTCTCTATGGGGATAGCAGTTGGTTGGCATTCGAAAGCCGTTTATAGATACGGCCCTAAGTGTTTCGTCGATATGTCCTCATTAGGTAATACTAGAAGCATATATGCAGACCTAAACACACGGCTCCTAAAACTGCGGTCCTCGTAGTGTTGTGTGGAAGTTAAGATCATTTCAACATTAAGTTTTTCGTCGATATGTCCTCATAAGGTAATACTAGAAGCATATATGCTGACCTAAACACATGACTCCTAAAACTGCGGTCCTTGTTGTGTTGTGTGGAAGTTAGGTCCTCTCAACATTAAGTGTTTCGTCGATATGTCCTCATAAGGTAATACTAGAAGCATATATGCAGACCTAAACACACGGCTCCTAAAACTGCGGTCCTTGTGTTGTGTGGAAGTTAGGTCCTCTCAACATTAAGTGTTTCGTCGATATGTCCTCATAACGTTATACTAGAAGCATATATGCTGACCTAAACACACAGCTCCCAAAACTGCGGTCCTCGTAGTGTTGTGTGGAAGTTAAGGTCATTTCAACATTAAGTTTTTCGTCGATATGTCCTCATAAGGTAATACTAGAAGCATATATGCAGACCTAAACACACGGCTCCTAAAACTGCGGTCCTTGTTGTGTTGTGTGGAAGTTAAGGTCATTTCAACATTAAGTTTTTCGTCGATATGTCCTCATAAGGTAATACTAGAAGCATATATGCAGACCTAAACACACTGCTCCTAAAACTGTGGTCCTCGTAGTGTTGTGTGGAAGTTAAGATCATTTCAACATTAAGTTTTTCGTCGATATGTCCTCATAAGGTAATACTAGAAGCATATATGCAGACCTAAACACACTGCTCCTAAAACTGTGGTCCTCGTAGTGTTGTGTGGAAGTTAAGATCATTTCAACATTAAGTTTTTCGTCGATATGTACCCACAAAGTAATACTAGAAGCATATATGCAGACCTAAACACACAGCTCCCAAAACTGCGGTCCTTGTTGTGTTGTGTGGAAGTTAAGATCATTTCAACATTAAGTGTTTCGTCGATATGTCCTCATTAGGTAATACTATAGGCATATATGCAGACCTAAACACACGGCTCCCAAAACTGCGGTCCTCGTAGTGTTGTGTGGAAGTTAAGATCATTTCAACATTAAGTTTTTCGTCGATATGTCCTCATAAGGTAATACTAGAAGCATATATGCAGACCTAAACACACGGCTCCTAAAACTGCGGTCCTCGTAGTGTTGTGTGGAAGTTAAGATCATTTCAACATTAAGTTTTTCGTCGATATGTCC